>RJWM01009261.1:0-68874 GCA_004363535.1 Dasyprocta punctata
AATGAAGGAAAAGCATTTTGGTTCCCCCATAATTCTCTCCCTTGAGATTAGGGGGAGGGAATCAGTGGTAGTGGGAGCAGACAAATGGGAAAGAGGGCTGGATCAAATACTGTCACTACACACTTTGGTTACTCAAACTGCATATGAAAAAGTGGGTTGTCAGCAGCTGAGTTAACATTCTTATCCCTTGCCTGCTACTTCAAACCCCTCTGCTCACCTGTTTCACTGCTCCAGAATCTGGACAGAATCTCAGCAGTCACAGGACCTCATCCCCAGAAGGGCTACAGAAAGGGGAAAAGTGGAAGACAGAAACAGTCTGTAGAAGCCAAGATTTTGTCCTGGGTGACCTGACCCACCTTGCCTGCCTGCTAGGCTTTGTCTTCCCCTGGGTTCTTTTTTGTTCTGTGAACCATGTGAATTTTCTGTGAAATCAGTCTCACTGACCGCTTCATGAGAAAATCAACTACAACCCAGTAAGTGCAGCATCTGGATAAGGCCAGCAGTGTTTGGAGGTGGTGTGAAGTAGGAAGGGGAGGAGAAGAGTTTCCCCAGAAACATCGCAACAGATACAGAGTCAAAGAAATGTGCTGAATCATTCCTTTTCCACAATCTCAGTTGTCTTCACAAAAAGAGCTAGGAACCCTTTGTTTTGTTGCTTTATAGTTTTTTTTCAAAAGGTCAAGGGTGATTTAAGCAAGTATTTCAATATAATATTGAATGTAAAATGCAGAGTAGAATGCCAAGCACAATTGCCTTGAAGTTAGTGGTAAACATTTATTGAATATTTTTGACTCTTGCAATTTCTCTGGTCAGTAGGTTCTATCATCCCTATTTTACAGATGAAAAGACTGAGCCCACAAAAAATTAAGTAACATGCCCAAGGTTGTGTAGCTGGAGAGTGGTAAAGACAATATTTAAACAGCCACTCAATATTTATTTCCTGTTAGCCCTACATGCTAACAATGGCTTATATTTTTGAATGCTTAACATATTCCCAACTACTTCATATACATTATTTTATTGCATACTCAACACATCTTTGGGGTAGAAGTTCTTGTCCACCATTAAGAGATGATAAAAGTAAAATTTAGACGGATTAAGGGATTCTCATAAATGTATGATTATACATACTAATAAATGCCAGTCTAGAAAAGTGCAGGGCACCATGAGGATATAAAGTGAAGCACATGCCCTGGTCTGGGAGGCAAGTAAGGCTTGGCTGAGGAAATGACATTGAACCTCAGTAACCAGGGATTAAAGCAAGGTGGCTCCAGGCAGAATGAAACAATTGTACAAATGTCTTGAGGTAGGAGAAAGAAAGACAGTGCCCGTAAGTGGAGAGGTGGAGAGTTAAATCAGCCCCTGGGGCGAAAACTGTGACCTTAACCTCTTTGCTCAGTTCATTAACCAACAGGATTAGCTATCCACAGTGAGCTAACTACTCAGGCATCACCAAAGGGAATGAAGTTTCCTCAGGACTGGGGAAAGTGGAAAAGAAATTAGGGTCACTCTTATTCACATCAATCAAAGACAAGGAAAATCCCCAAAGAGAGCCAATTTCAAAGTACTGTTGGAAAAAAACCCAAGACAATGGACATCTGGCACAACCTAGGCACTCAGTACATGTTTGTTGAGTGGCTAAAAAAGTGACTCCTGTGCTATTTCAAACTGTAAAATGATAAGCAAATCATCACCCTCTGTCTCCTCTGTACTGTAACACACCCACCTTCCAATGTAGTCTACTTAAAAAGTCACAATAGAAGTTATTTTACATTCTTACTAAGTATCAGACCCAGGGCCTGGTCTTCATATTAGTGAAGCTCAGCTTTGCTCTTTGCTCTGGAAAGGGGCACATTTTCTCTAAGTTCATTCCCCTGAGGGCTAGTCTTTTCTGTCTCACAGCACTTCCAGTGCCCACCTGCCAATTTGCAAAAAGGCACGCAGCCCCCAGAAGTGCGAAACATTTACACGATCAGCTTGGCAGAGGTTTAAAGCAACCTTGCAATTTCAAGACAAGTGTCATGGCTGAACCCTCTTTGGATTTCAGGGAAGGACATAGCACAAGAACCTACAGCTCCTGAGTGCCAGCAAAGTGCCAGGATCTGAACATCTGAACCTTCCTGAAGTTTCCCAATAATCATTGGCTTTTATTATTTCCTCTCCCAGATAAGCACAGAGAATTCAAGCAATTTCTTCAAGGTCACCCAGTGAGTCTGTGCCAGAGATGGATCTCAGAATCAGATCAGTTTGCATTTGGAAGCTGTGTTCTCCTTTCCTTCTGCCATGTATTCCCAACTTTTGAGATCACTTCCCTTAAAAACATTGCTGTTCAAAACCCTGCTAGAGTGTACATTCACCTAACCATCAGAGTCAGATCTTCAGTGGTGCCTAGGAAAACTGGCAGTCTCCTCTCCCCTCCGCTTCCCTTCCCTCCACTCTTCTCTTTTTTCCCTTTGTTTCTCTTCCCACCAATCCTTCATCTCCCTGTCTCCCACCACCTCCAGGGGACTCCTCCCTTCTCCTCTGTCTCTGTCTCCCTTCTTTTTTCTCCCTATCCTGTCCCTCCTCCTACCATGTTTCTACCTCTCCCACACACACTCAGGTTCTCCAAATTATTAATTTGCTTCCTGCACAATAAGATATCTTTTCTTTTGTCTTTTTGAGACAGGGTCTCACTATGCAGTTCAGGCTGGTCTCGAGCTCACTTTGTTGCCCAAGTTGGTCTCGAACTTGCTGCAATCCTCCTGCCTCAGCCTCCTGAGTGCTGGTATTACAGGTGTGCACTACCATGTCTGGCTCACAAAGAGCTACTTTAAATTCCATTTACTTTATTTTTTCTTCTACCCTCTAGAATTTATCCATAAAATTCCCCTTTAGCTCTTTCTAACTAACCCACCCCTCCTGCTCCCAGACTATGTCATACCCATGATTTGTGGCTATATGCTTGGCCCTAATGCAGGAAGGAGATTGCTAGGTGAGACCTGTCCTGCCAAGACTGGACAGTGTTTACTCTTGAGCCAGACATGCCTCACTGCATGTCATGCCTCCAGGTGGGGACAGCATGGGGACAAAACAACTCTCTAGACTCCAATGAAGCGTGGAATAGAAATGGGGTCTGAATTTGTAGCTTCAGGGAAATATGAGCTACCTTTAGAGAAGGCAGGGCTCACTAGTGTCCATGGAGGAAATGGCATTCACTCTCCACTCTCGTTTCACTTCTCCTCAGCCCTCTGCATCCCTCAGGACCCCATCTGCAGTTTCTTTTCAGTCACACGGTACTTTCCACCAATCCTAAACTTCACCCAGCTCCTGTACATCCCTTTGCTCTACCTTTGTCTCCCACCCCATCCTTAGATGCTGAGATTAAATGTGAGGTGTGGGATTAAAGGTGTGTAATTACTAAATTAGCCGACTGACTGGTTTGGAATAGTTCTGGTGGATAATGGGAAGGCCCACCCTGGGTGTGGGTGCTACCTGCCATAAAGGTGTGTAGCCTGGGTAGAATATAAGACAGAAAAAGAACTGCTGCCTTTGCTTGCTGCTTGCTGCTTTTGCTGCCTCCTGCTTTCTGTGTTTCATGCCATGAACTGCTTTTCTCCTCTTTGATTCCCCTCTGCCATGCCACTCTGCCTTGGAGCCAGCTAATTATTGACTGAAACTTTTACAAACTGTGAGCCGAACAAACCTTTCCTCCTCTAACTTTAGGTGTTGGGTATTTTGTAGCAGCAAAGAGAAAAGTAACTAAGACACCTTCTTTCTCATTTAGAGGCTTGAAAAATCACTCCTTGTGCACGCACATAGTCATATACCAGAACACACACCATGTACACAGAATTTTATGCATCCTTTGACTTTAATTCAGAGAAAACAGAAGACACTAGATTTTTAAGCACATAGAATTGACTTGAAGTTAAATTCTCAAAGAATATCAAGTATTTTTCTGGTTTTAGTTTGCAATCAGCTAATGATAGTCCTTTGCACCACTGTTACCTGATTTTTTAAAAATTAATTTTATTGGTAGTCTTTTGATATACATAATTATCACATTCATTGTAAGAAATTTGTACCTGTACACAATATATTTTGATTCTTCTTTTTTCCCTACTCCCCACTCTTCCCTTCAACCCTTCTTCCCTTTCTTATTTACAAAAACATTGCTTCCATTTTTTTCCTTCTATTCTTTTTTCTTTTCCTTTCCTTCCTTCCCTCCTCCTGCTCCCTTTTTCCCCTTGCCATTTGGCAACTTTCTTCTCACTTCTCAATATCTAGCATCCATTTTGGCCTTTATTTTCACTTTTAGTTTCCCACACAAGAGAAGATATATATATATGTGCTGGGGATCAAATTCAACACCTTGCACTTGCCAGGCAGGCACTTATGCCACTGAGTTATATATTCCCAGCCCAACAAAATGATATTTAAACATGTGTGTCTGATTTATTTCACTTAAAAGTATGGCCTCAGGGTGCATCTATTTACCTAAAAATGTTTATCCTTCTTAATGGCAGAGTACTACTCTATTGTATATAAATACCACGTTTGCTTTATCCATTCATCCCTTGATGGGCATCTGGACTGTTTCCAAGATCAGCTATTACAAATTGTGCTGCTATAAACATGGATGCCCATACATCACTGTGACACAATGGTTTTAACTCTTGGGAAAATACCAAGGAGAACAGCTGGGTCAAACAGAACCTCTAGTTTTAATTTTCTGAGGAATCTTTATACAGATTTCCATATTGGTTGCACAAATTTACACTCCCACCAACTGTGGAGAAGCGTTCCTTTCCCCTCTGCTGACTAGCATTTGTTATTTGTTGATTTCTTGATGATAGTCATTCTTTCTGGAGTGAGATGGAATCTCAGTGTTGTTTTAATTTTCATTTCTCAAATGACCAGTGATGTTGAATAAATTTTCTTATATTGATTTGCTGTACTTATTTTTACTTATTCATCTGAAGAGTGTCTATTCATTTTAGATGCACGTTTTTGAATTGGGTCTTTAATTTTGAAGGTACTGATTTTTTTGTGTTCTTTATATATTCTAGATATTAGTCTTTTGTCTGAAAAAAAGGTGGAAATTTTTTTCCCACTCTGTGGGTTGTCTCTTTACTCTGTTGGTGATTTCCTTTGCTATGCAAAAGCTTTTTAATATGAGATCCCAGTTGTTGATTCTTTGTAATTTTTTCTGTGTGTTAGGGTTTTGTTCATAAAGTCTTTGTCCACACCTATTTCTTTAAGTGTTTTACTTATTTTATATCCCAGTTTCTGTTTGAATATTTAAGTTTTTGTTCTACTTCAATTTTAGTTTAGTGCATGGTGAGAGATATGGGTGTAGGTTTAATCTTTGGCATGTGGAAAGCCAGTTTTTCCAAAACCATTTATTAAAGAGTATATCTTTCTTCCAGTGAAGGTGTTGGGCCCCTTTTCAAAAGATAAGATGGATGAGTGTGTACGGAGTTATTACTGCATCCTCTAATTAATTCCATTGATTCTCATGTCTGTTTTTCTTTCCAGTACCATGCTGTTTTTATCATGGTAGCTTTGTATCATAATTTCAGCCAGGGATTGTGATACCCCTTGCCTTGCATTTGTTGCCCAGAATTACTTTTGCTACTCTATGTCCTTTTTGACTGAAGATGAATTTTAGAATTGTTTTCTCTAGTTCTGTGATGCAAGCTATTGGTATTTTGATCAGGATTGCATTAAACCTGTGTAATAGTTTTGGGAGTATGGCCATTTTCAGTGTATCGGGTTCTGCCTATTCAGCAGCAAGGGATATCATTCCATTTTTTGACATCCTCTTTGATCTCCTTTTTCAGACTACGATGGTTTTCTGAAAGTTTTGTATGTACTTCATTTGATTGATTCCTAAGTATTTCATTTTTCTTGATGCTATCGTGAAAGGTGTGGCTTCCTTAATTTCTCCCTCAGTGAGTTTATTATTTGTATATAGGAATGCCGCTGATTTTTTTGACTTTGCATCCAGCTATGCTACTGAATTCTGTTATTAAATCTATAAGTCCTTTGGTGCAGTTTTTGGAGTCTTCTATGTGGAGTATCATGTCATCTGCAAATAATGATGTTTTAACTTCTTCCTTTCTTATCCTTATTCCTTTTTTAAAAACCTGGTCCAATTGCTCTGGCTAATGTTTTCAGAACTGTATTGAACAGAAGTGGTAGTGGGTGTCCTTGTCTTCTTGTTCCTGATTTTAGAGTGGAAGCTTTCAGTTTTTGACTGTTTATTATGATGTTGGCTGTTGGTTTTTCTTATAGATGGCTTTTACCAGATTAATATAAAGATTTCTAATCTAATCTCTCCATAGTTTTTTTTTATCACGAATGAGTGTTGGACTTTGTCAAATGCTTTTTCTGCATCTGTTGAGATAATAATGTGGCTTTTGTCCTTTATTCTGTTAATGTGGTGTATTACATTTATTGATTTGCATATGTCAAACTAGCCCTGTATCCCTGGGATGAGTCTTACTTGGTCATGGTGTATAATCTTCTTGATGATGCATTCTGTTTGCTAGTATCTTATTGAGGATTTTTGCATTTATATTCATTAAGGAGACTGGCCTGTAGTTCTCTTTTTTGGTTGGAACTTTCTCTGGTTTTGGTGTCAGGGTAATGCTTGGTTCCAGGGATGAGTGTGGGAGTATTGCTTTCCTTTCAATTTCATTGAAGAATTTGAGAAGTGGTGGCATTAGATCCTCTCTAAATTTCTTGTAGAATGCATCAGTGAATCCACCAGTACCTGGGTTTTCCTTGTTGGTAGTTTTTTAATAACCGCTTCAATTTTATTGACTGACATTGGATTGTTTAGAATTTTTGTATCTTCTTGATTCAGCTTTGGTAATTCACATGTATGAATTTGTTCATTTCTCCTGCATTTCAAATTTTATAGAGTACAGGTTCTTGAAGTATATATTGACAATCTTCTGGATTTCTGCAGTATCCATTGTAATTTGACTCTTTTTATTCCTATTTGCATGGATTTGAGTCTTTTCTTTCCTTTTTGATAATGTTGGTTAAGGGTTTGTATATTTTATTTAATCTTTCAAAGAACTAATTCTTCAATTCAGTAATTCTTTGCTTTGATTTATTAGTTTCAATTGCATTAATTTCTGCACTAATCTTTATAATTTCTTCCCTCATGTGCACTTTGGGTTTAACTTGCTGTTCTTTGTCTAGAAACTTGAGGTTCAACTTTAACTTGCTTATTTGAGCTCACTCTGTTTTTCTGGTATAAGAATTCACCACTATAAATTTCCTTTGTAGAACTGCTTTCATTGCATACCATAAGTTTTGGTAGGTTGTATTGGCACTACCATTTAATCGTAGAATCTGTCTAATTTCTTTTTTACCTTCACCAATGGCCCGTTGGTTGTTCAGCAAAATATTATTTAATTTCTGTGTGTTTATGCAGTTTTTGTGGTTTACCATTGACTTCCGATTTCATTGCACTATGATCTGATAATATGCTTGGGATAATTTCAATTCCTTTGCATTTACTTAAGCAAGTTGCATGAGCTACTATGTGGCCTATTTCGGAGAAAATCTGTGTGCAAATTAGAAGGGTATTTATTCTGTTCTTATGGTCTGTAGACATTTACTCAGTCCATTTGTTCAAAGCTTTGGTTCATCTCTAATGTTTCTTTGTTGAGGTTTTTGTCTAGTAGATTTTTTTGTGACAGTGGGATGTTAAGGTCTCCCATTACAATTGTGTTAGTGTTTATTTGATTTTTTCATGTCTCTTAATGTTTGTTTTATATAATTTGGTGCTCTCATATTTGGTGTATATGTATTTATGATTTTTATCTCTTCCTCTTGGATTGTTCCCTTAGCAAGTAGTAGTCACCTCCTTTGTCACTTCTGCTCAGTTATGGTTTGAAATCCACTTTGTCTGCAAATAGAAGAGTTATCCCTGCTTTTTTCTGGGTTCCTGTCACCTGGAGTATTGTTCTCCATCCCTTGACTTTCAGTCTATGAATTTCTTTTTGAGTTAAGTCTGTTTCTTGTATGTAGCATATTGTTGGATCTTGTTGCTGCCAATCTGTTTCTTTTGACTGGTGAATTGAGACCATTTACATTGATGGTTATAACTGATATGTACTGACTTATCCTTGCCATATAATTTTCCTGTTGTTGGTTTCCTTTCTCTGCCCTCTGTTTAATTGCTTTTCTTGCCTGGTGGTTTCATTCTATTGGCATTCATCGAGCTGTTGTCTTCCTTGTCTTTTTCTAGAACATCTTTGAGAACTATTTGGAATACTGGTTTAGTGGTCATGAATTCCTTCAGGTTTTCTCATGAAAGTATCTTATTTCTCCATCAATTTTGAAAGATAATTATGTAGGGTGCATCAATCTGGGTTGAAGGTTGTTTTCTTTTAGGAATTAAAGTACTTCACTCCAAGCTGTCCTTGATTAAAGGGCTTATGTTAAGAAGTCTGCTGCAATTCTGATGGACTTTCTGTTATAGGTGACTTGTTTCTTTTTACTAAATCTCTTAATACTCTGTCCTTATGTAGAATTTCTGAGACCTTTACTTACATGCCTTCACATTTTTTTTTCTGATCATGGCTAGTTGGAGTATTATATGCAACGCTTACCTGTGTGTCAACATACTTGAAAAGGTTTCTGCCATTACTTCTGTGAGCATATCTTTTACATCCCTTTGTGCTATTTTCTCACTTTTCATTTATTCCAAAGAATTTTAAGTTATTCTTTGCATCATCTACCAGCTATTGGATTGATTTTTCATGTTCCCTTGCTATTTTTAAAGAGGTCTTTCTTGTGATGGTCGCTAACTGCAAACCTGTTTTCTAGATCTGATATTCTGTCCTTACATTGGTTGATTCTCCTGTATATATTTTCAATAGAATTTTTTTTTGGGGGTACCAGGGATCAAACTCATGACCTTGTGCTTACCAGGCAGGCACTAAACCCCTGGATTTCAATAGAATTTTTAATCTCCTGGATATATCTGTTCGAATCTGTTTCATAGAAACCAGTTCTTTCCTTTGTCAAGCATTTGTAGTTTCCATCACTTTCCTAAGCTCCTCTATTTTTTATCTGTATTTGCTCTAGATTCACTAACCATATCTTTCATTATGGTCATCATCTCTTTAGTTATCTGTGAAAATATTTCTGATTTTTTTTCCAGAGCCTCTTTTATCTGCTTTGTTAATTCTGCTGCTTCCATTTCTGAAAGTTTAGCTGGTTGGCTTTTGATTTCTTCCACCTCAATGCCTTCTGGATTTGCCTTGAGTGAGCTGGAGGTATAAGGGTCTGTCTTGCTTCTGTGTATTCTCATTTGATATTTTTAAAATTTGTTTTCTGCATTGATGCTTGTAAACTGCTTCTGATAGATAGTTGTATTACTAGTATTGAAAACTCCTTAGGAAATGACTACTTTTCTGAGATGTCTTCTGGATATAGCTGACTTTTAGAGTCTGTCCCAAGATCCTGCTTCTTTAATTTATTAGGGATGTGACATTGCTGCCCATTTGTCCTAGCACATAGCTCTTTAGTACTGGACTATGGTGTTCTTTATGATTTCCAGACAATTTTTGTGTTAGCAATAAGGAAGAACAACTAGGACAGCTGATCAAAACAACTACCTCACCTTGTGTTGTAGTCAGTGTTTACAAGAGAAAATATTTAATACAGGGCATATAATTTATAGGGTTATTTTATAATATTCACCAAAAGAATCAAGTACAAAAGATTGCAGGAGATCTGTTCACATATTAGAGACCCGAAGAGAGACAAAAATTGAGGCCCTGAATCCCATGGGAATGTCCGTCATGAGTCTAGGTGAAGACCTAGAGCTCATGGCAATGTCCTCCATGAGTTCAGCTGGAAGCTTAGAACCCACAGCAATGTCTCATGCAAGTCTGTATCAAGGATCTGCACTGAGAAAGTCTAAACGTCAGTGGTGGAAGCTAGAAAGTCTGCACCAGTGAGATGAAAGATCTGTGTCAGCAGGCTAAGGGATCTGTACTGGAGCCAGGAAGTGAAGCTCAAAGTAAGGACCAGAGAAGCCCCCAAAAGACCACAGTCATCCTCAGCGACAGCAAGGACACAAGTTCCTCTGATGATGATAACAGGTAAATTACTATCTGGAAAACCAGAGAGACAAAGTTCTCCAGGAGAATCAACAGTGCACCATTTCCCCTCCAGTTATCTTCTTATGCTGTTGGCAACAATCTTCGCATGGGCCATCCACATCGAGCACCCTACTGAATCAGTTCACCTGGGTGTCACAAGTTGACCATTAGTTAATCCACCACACCTTGGCTAAAGTAGTACAATCAGTAACCACAATAGCATCAAGCACAGTCTAAAAATGACAAACTGTGATAACTGTAAGTTTGTCACCTTTAACCATAGGTATAAGATTTATAGTTATATAACAAACTCAAAAACAAACCAGAAAATTATACACAGTAAATATCCCCTCAGTAGAGTGATTTTACTCTCATGGGAGAAAATTTAAAAGGGATAAGAGGAAAAAACAGAGAAATGAAAGAAGAAAAAGTGATTAGAAGTAAGGCTGAAGAATAAAGGAAGATTACTTAAGCTTTGAAAAACTGGTTAAGACAGGAGGGAAAAACAAACAAGAACTGAACAAAACAAAAAATCTAAAAACAATGTTCACATTCATGAAACAAAAATACCAAACAATCAAGAAAAAAGAAAATAAAAACACAAAGAGAAGAAAAAAGAAATTTATCTGTGATTTCAAAGCTGTAGTATCTTCTGGGGTCTACAGCTCTGTGGTAGTGTCCAATTCAGGGCTTGTCTCTGCCGCCACTGGTAGACAAAGGAGGCAGACAAAGCCCAGATCCATGCTGGATGATACCAGCGAGTCTGCATTAGCACTGGGGTGGGGTGCCAGACAATCTCAGCAAGTCTGCCCTAGAACTAGGGCTAAGGTGCTGATTCTGGTGATTTCAACTCCACAGAAGTTCAAGATGATCCTGGCTTCTGGTTGTGCAGGTGGGGCCTGAGTTGTTCAGCCTACTACCATAACCTGGGTGTCCTTTCCTGGCTTAACTTTGGCTTCCTGACTCTGGCAGTTGTACCTTACACAGTCACAGGAACTCCTGAGAGGAAGCCAACCCACAGCTGCTCTGTATCCTGGATTCAGTTGGCCCCTGCCTAAAATGGCATCTGGCCAATCACTCCAGGGGATGCTTGGACTGGAGTCATTCACCAGCTGTTGTAGCTCACAGCATCCATTGCTCCATTCCACTGGTGTATTTCTCTATGGAGGCCTCTGGAGTTACCCACCTTCACTGTGTTTCTGTAGATTTGAGCCTCTTCTCTCACACCACATACCAGGAGTCAGAGAGAAAGTGAAGTTTGCCTTCTCCTTTTTCTGCCTTGAGGTCTATCTCTTTACTTTCCCTGTGGGCTCCAATTTTCCCTTCAGATCCTTCCTGGATCCTGGGGATCCACTTCCCTCATTCTTTTCTTCCCTAAGTCACATAGCCTCTACTAACTGCTGTCAGCAGCTCAATTTGAAGCATTTGCTCAGGATAGTGGGCGTGAAGAACTCTGTCTACCCTCTGAGTAAGCCAGTAAGCCAGTAAATGTGTGTTCATGGAATGCCAGTTGACTGGCCAACTATTTGTAGTTATATTCCAGTGTCTGGATACCAAATCTTAGAGAGGTTGATTTGCTGCTGTTTACTGCTCTACCATCTTCCCAGAAGACTGTTGACTGACTGCTGTGGGAAAGCTTGGAGTGGGTAAACAAAATAATAAGATGGCAAAGCAATAATGAGAAATAAAAGTTTCTCACCTGAGGAGTCTGGTCATTCTCAGGTGAGACTGAAGTCACACAGCATCTACTAACTGCTCTTAGCATCTCAACTTGAGGCATTTACTCAGCCTAGTGGGCATGAAGGACTCTGCTCAACCTCTGAGCAAGTCAGGAATATGTGTTCAAGGGATTGCAGTTGACTGAACGACTGTAAGTAGTTGTTCAAAGTCCAAGGTTGCAGCAAAGAAAGTTCATTTCTTCCTAGAGAGTGGCATCTCATGCTTTCACACCACCAAGTCCCACTTGGTTTTTCAAGTAAGAGTTGGCAGTGGCCAACTAGCAGGAGTCCAAGCCCATTGCTGTAGTCCTGCCATCTTCCCAGGATTTATGAATAAGATCATTTCTATCCTTTGGTCACAGTTATAGAACATCCACATTTAATCAGCCATGAGAAGAGTGCTAACATCTCCAGGAAAACAACAGAGGTGAAAAATTGCTTGGGTGAATAAAACCTAATCCATTCAAAAGTTCTGAAGCATGGCAGAAGAGCTGGATTATACAAAGTCATAATGGGGCCCTACATGAAGACCTGCGAGTCTAAGAACCATACCCGGCACATCATAGGTGCTCAATAAATATTTGTTGAATGCAGCCCAGTCACAGAAACTGAACTGCTTGTCTTCTCAGGTTGTAATGCAAATGCATTTGGCCTTCCTTACTGAAACCTGGCTTTCCTTGCAAGGTCGACTCTGAACCTCAGAAAGAGAAACATTCCAGACCACATCTTAACTGTCAGCATAAATACTTTCTGATTACCTTAAAACCTGAAATGTGCCACGCTACTTTTTTAAGTGAATTTGGCCCTCATGAGATCAAATAAATTAGTGTCCTCCATCTAAATTAAATGGTTTGGTAGAAACAATTTTAACTAACAAGAGTTAATCTATACATATCCTTGCCTCAAAATAAAGGTTTAGTTGTGTGTTGATTTATTTATGTCTCATCACCCCACACAAAAGGTTTAAGATAGCAATGGAAAAATATCAAATTCAACATTCTGTTTTTAAGCTAACAGGCATGCAGAGGGAAGTTTTTTCTTAAAAAAAAAATGTTTTCTTGGCAGCCTCTTTTCACCTACGCTTGACATTCTGTGTTATGTACATGTGCAAGAGATTGCAATGGTGGGAAGGTCATGTGGTGCCAGTCCAGCCACATAGGGGGATATGGACCTGCAGGCAAATGTACCTGAGCCTCTGGCCAAATGAGATTGTGAGATGGGAATGTCAATTTTGGAGAATGCATGTTTTCTGGTTTTACAATACAATTTGGGGAGGTGAGAGATTGCATCATTAGAAATCCAATGAAGTCCTGGGGAGGGAGTAGGGAAAGAGGAATGTGGGAGTTGTGTTTGCCAATTTATCAAGCTCCCTGTATCTTCCTTACTGTGCAATGAAGAGCAATTGTTGGAGCTTCCAAGGAAATATTTGTACTCATAGGTAGCTTCCCAATCATTTCTATTCAATAATTATAGATTTGTGCACTATCTACAGCTCCACTGGAAGAATAGTAACAAGACAGATGATGGCCCAGGTAGGTCTGATGGTAAAAGTAGGGTTAAAGAGGTTGGCCAGGTTGTTGAGAAGAATAGCCTAAAGATGGCAACAAAGAAGAGGAGGCAGCAGACAATAGGACTGCCAAATGACGCTACTCAGTCCCTGACGGGTTCAGAATTTCAGACACCAACTGTCTACAAAGCGGTTCATTGAGAATTAGTTTAATTTTTCTCCTTTTAATATGAAAAGAATTTCAAACACACAGAAAAGTTGAAGAAATTTTATGGTGAACACTTGTCTTAGTTATTTTTCCCTTGTTGCTGGGACAAAATATCCAACACCTAAAGTAATAGATGAAAGATTTACTTAGCTCACAGTTTGTAGAGGTTTCAGTCCATAACCGGCTGACTCCAAGGCAAGTTGGAACATTGCAGAGGGACAACCATTTGTGGCAGCAGAAGATACCAAAAGCAACAAAGCAGGAGGGGAGAGCAAGCCTCTTTCAGTCCCTTATATTGTATGCAGGCTACCTGCCCCAGAGTAGGTGTAGCACTCACACCCTTAATCCCAGCATTAGGTCATGAATCGATCACAAACTTTAGATGCAGCTACTTGTGAAAATTCTGCCCCCACCACAATTTCATGAGGCTTTGGGGTAACATCTAGACACAAACCATAACAACACTCATTTACCCAATACCTAGATTCTACAATAAAAGTTCCAATACAGTTATTTATTATGTACCCATTCTGTTACTATCCATTAGTTCATTTTGTTTATGGATGTATTCCAAAGTGAGTTGCAGATATCAATTCACTTCCCACCAAAAATATCTGCATGCATATCATTAACTAAACTTCAATATTTGTTTATGGCTTTTTTCTCTTAAAGTTAAATTTACATAGGACAAAACATCCACACTGATACATCTTAAGTATACCATTTGATGAATTCTAAGAAGGGCATAAAACTAATCAACCCAAATCTCTACCAAGATAAATAACATCACCAGAAAGTTCCATTATGTCCCTTCCCAGTAAAGCCTGGGACCTTAGAGTCAATCATTGTTCTGATATTTTTCCACCATAGATTAGTTTTGTGAATTCTAGAATGTCATGTAAATGGAATCATACTGCATTCATTCCTGTGCAAAGTTTCTATCATCTGCCATAGCAAGTTTTACAATTCATCCTTGCTCTTGTGTATATTTGCTACTCATTCCTTCTTATTGCTGAATAGTATTCCATTCTATGAAATATTGCAACTTGTTTATCCATTTATCAGTTGGTAGATATTTCAGCTATTTATGGTTGTTTTTTATTTTCTTATTGTCATTGCTTTCTTTTGAACCATCACAAACAAATTTGGATTGATGGAAATATATGGGCTGATAGGTATAAGTGAAATAAGACCTGTCAACTCATATATTATACTTTTCATTATCATGTGGTGAACTCTCTCAAGTAGCTTATTTTAAATAGCAGAGTTCAGAGTTGAAATACAAAGCAAACTGCAATCTAATCTGACTCACACATATAGCAATTTTGCTGTTTCGTAAGATAAAGTAAAAATAGAATTCGTTTGCATATGTGGAAATAATTAGTATTTAATGTCACCTAGTTTCTGGAAAGAGCAAGCACACACCTTTGTGGTCTCCATGTCTGCCCCCACTTTGCTCCCAGAAGGAAGAATTATACACTGCTGTACATCTTGATTTCTTCACCAGAACATATTTTAGGAAAGGATGCATCCACCTCTAAAGTCAAGCTAAACTCAAGAATGTGGCATCCATGAGATCTCACTTTTCCAATTTCTAGTAGAAGAAATCTTGTCTTTCCTTTCAAAAGCATATAAATTACCTTTAGCATCTCTATTCACTCACCTCTCTTTTTGTCTTTAGCTCACCTCAAAAGGACTGCCAATCTCAACACAGTTTTAAATAAGATGGCCACTGAAAAGTTTCCCCTGGAGTCGATATCCATTGCTGATGTTAGAGAGGACAATCTCGGTGACATAATTGGCATGGGGAGGAGTGAATACAATCAGAGAAAAACTGAAGGAATTGAGGTAAAGATTGGGAAAGAGGGTCCTAAGAGATGGAAGGAAGTACCAGAAAAAGAAGTTGTTGGAAACAATCTTTGCTAGCTTTAAAAGTTCACCAAGAGCGAATCCAGCCCCAGTTCACCAACTCAGGTTCCAGAGCCGTTTTCTCTTCCCTTCTCTTTCCATGTGGGGCTTGGCAGCTTTCGCAGACTTCTCTTAGTCTCCCAATGACATCACCAAAATCTTCAGCAGCAGCCAAGAACTAGAGTATCCTCTTCTGGTCCTTGAACAAACCAAAGAAGGCACTGTTCTAGCTGACTGTCAATGCCTGGGCCGGTATCTCCCCCAAGGTCAGTGATCCTGTGGCCTCTAGAAATCTTGCCTCTCCTGTTGTCCTTTTCTGCCTTTTGTGTGTGTGTGTGTGTGAGGAATCGAACTCAGGACCTTATGCTTCTAGGTAGGTACTTGCACCACTGAGCTATATCCCCGACATCCCTTTCTGTCTTGTTCCAGTTGTCTGAAGAACATTTGCTTGCAAATTTCCCATACTGCTGGCCTCAGATAAAACTAGATTTCTTGCCTAATATCTTAAACTACCAGTCTAGGCTTGCTAGCAGCCTGGAACTTTGATGGTAGTTTTGCTCTATCCCTGAGAACACATGCTATGATCGGCTCCTTTTAAAACACTAGTCCTGCCCACCTCCAACTGTATCTTCTCCCATTGTAAAAACCAATGTTCCTATTGGGCTTCCCACTCAATTCCAGTTTCTAGGCAATGGAAAACATCAGCTCATTTGCAACATACATATGACTAACACAGCCCAGAGCCAATGAATGATCAACGTATCACCTTCCATCCATGTTCTCCCTGGTGATTCACTGTCCCCAAACTCCTAGTTGTATGAGGTCTCATGGTTTTTTAAGTGGTTGAACAGATAATGACAATAGCAGCTATGTTTTGCACCAAAGGAAGAATATGGTGAGCATATAGTGGCATATGGGAGTGTACGTTAGTTTGTTCATACTATTTGGCCCCAGGATACCAGGTCTTTTGAGCACCTATGTTTGTCTTTAATAGCTTTGTTGTCACCAATTTACTGTTACCAGTGCTCTGCTCTATTTTCTGGTGCTCTTGTACTTGTCTCCAGCAATACTAGCCACTCTACCTTCTAAGTTGTTGTTTCTGATGAAGCATGTTGAAAAAAATGCACAGGCTCCAAGTGATGACAAATGAACAAGTGGGCACAATGCCTGGGCTAATATAGATACTCAAAAAATGTTTTAAAATGTTAGGAGTCTAATAGAAGAGAACAGTCCTGTTACAATGCATAGAAAGTCAGATAAGATCTAATACTCTCTTTCCTGAAATTAAAACAAAACAAAACAAAACAAAAAACTTGGCTTGAAAGAAAGAGAAATGCCCAAATTCCAGATGAGAAGAAAATGAAGACCATGGGAGTAAATACACACCAGCATCATGGTGTGCTTCAGGGGCTTCAGTCCTGCTAAGGGCTTTAGGACTAAGATAGGAGCTTTGACACCTTGCCACATGAGAAGTAACCATGTAAATACAAGCTCCAATGGACTCGACTGCATATATCTTCAAGCCTCAGAGATATCTTGTTCATTAAATAGGTAAAGAATTGCACTCTCCAGTGAAGAAGTATGTTTGGGCCTTAAGCATATAAATAAAAGATGCCTATGAAAAATAAAAATGGTAGGCCTCTATTTTTTGCAGATGTGAAGTTCAGTTGAACACTATGTGTGGGTATAGAAAACTCAAGGTGAGAAATTAACGTAAAAAGTGGTCCAGAGCTTGGGAAACACTAGGGTCTTGGCAAAATGCATGTGAAATCTGAAGATCAAAGTGACTCATACAGAGAGAAACAAAAGCCAATGGTAAGCTCACAATAAAAGAAATTACTAGCTACACAAGGAAATTAAATATCATAAGTGATAGCCAGCAAACAAAACAAAGAGGAAGGCTACAACCTGACCACAGAAAAGAAAAAAATAATTTGAAGGAAAACATGAGATAAAGATCTTGAAAAATGATTAGAAATAAAAGAATAAATATCATAATGAAATTAAAGGATAATATGAAGTCTAAGTGATTTGAAATAATAATTTGGAATGATATTAATTTGTAAGAACAATAATTGAAATTTGAAATGAATAGAATAATTTCACAGCAAAGCTAACATGAAGGAACTTCTGTAAAAATGGAAGAAATGAAGGAGAAAAAAGGGTAAAGGAACAATGTAACACCTAAAAGCTAAGCTCCCAGTGAATAGATCCAGAGACCATTTTCTATTTGACCTTGCATATCCTTGCATGTCTAGCTAGTTCCTAGAATAGAAGACCTCAAAAAAAAATGCTTGTTGAATGAATGCAGTAACAAAAGAACAAGCTATAGGTTAAAGGATTAATGAGTAATGGGGGAAACCTTCCAAGGCAGAATTCTGGACCAGATTTTTTCTTTTCTCTCTTAAAGGCCAAGATAGCTACCAAAACTCATTCCATCTTAACAATGACAGACATTTACAGGTCAAGGCCATTTATAGATATCCAGAGGCAGTTTACATTTTTCTAGAAAGTATTTTATATACGACTCCAGCTGAGTTCATTACCTTTGTAGATTGTGGCAGCACTGAGGCCTACACTCCAGCCCCGCATGGA
The DNA here is from genome assembly GCA_004363535.1 of Dasyprocta punctata. Classification (NCBI taxonomy): domain Eukaryota; kingdom Metazoa; phylum Chordata; class Mammalia; order Rodentia; family Dasyproctidae; genus Dasyprocta; species Dasyprocta punctata. The sequence continues at coordinate 18,052 of RJWM01009261.1, forward strand.
TTTAAGTAAGGGTCCAGGGGAATAGAAAGAGCTAGGACAATAGAAACACAGCTGGAGAAATCTATGCAGAACAAAGCAGAAGGTCTCTACTCTGAACACGCACAGTTGCTAGTAAAGGGCCAGAAAGTGCCTGATCTCAACGGCTCGACTTGGCAGTAAGGATATGGCCAGTCTGACTTCTATCGGGGTGGAACTGGTGGCATTTGAATGCTGAAACAAATCAAAGTCAAATGCAGAAACAAGTGACAAAAAGAAAAAGAGGACTTGTTTCAGAAGCCATCCAGTGATACATCTGGAGCTCCCTTATAACTCTAATGGGAAGGGAGTAGCAATTAATATAAAAATCTGCCATGTCATTATGGCTTGAAATCATGCTTGAAATTTAGGATCTCATTATTTTGTTTATCTCTTATTTTGCTAGAAAATCCACTGTATTTTTTTTCCAGACGTCTCTACTCAATAATGTTCTTACCACTCTTACATTACTGAAGATGTTAAGCCTGTGGAAGTGCTTCCCATGAGTGGAAGCAACAATAAACTTAGTTGCTATGGGCAACACAAAACACAGTTCATGAGGGGTTAACACTCCAGGATATGAGAATAGGATGGTCATGTTTCCGTGCCCATATAAAATACTCTGGGAAATGAAACATGTCAGATACTTTCTGAGCTTTAATTTCTTTCATCTATAAAATTATGATATCAAGCTGACTAGGATTTGAAGCTGGGCTTTTCATTCCCTAGCTAGGTGACCTCAGTGAATTTTCTAACCTCTCTGAATTCATTTTAAAAATTAGAACAAAAATATCGTCTGTTGAATTTGCCTAAGTAAGTACAATGCAACTCTGTGCTGACAACATGAGGCAGCTGGACATGTAAAATGAGATAATGTGCGTGATTATAGCTCTCTGAGTTACTCAGAGTGTTATGAAGACCACTGCGAACACTCACATGGGCATTTTCATGAACAATCATTGGTAAAAATCTCAAAAGAACCACACCATTAAAATAGAGCTTTTAGATTGGAGAATCGAGAGCCTGCTGTGGGAGTGCAGAATTCACAGTTCATGCTAACTCTTATGAAGGCACTCCACAACAAAACAGAACAGAACAAAACAAAACAAAACAAAACTAAGCCAAAACTCTGATCCGTATCCCAATGGGTAGATTCTTCCATGTAGGATAATGGTATCTACATTTTCAGATAAGATGTATTTTCCAGTGCACATCACTGAGTTAACAGAAGTCACCTCTAAGGTATGTGATTAAACTTTTGAGTGTGACCTTGTGTTAGATAAAAGATGATCATGATTTCTTCCCTATTTCTCCAAAAGATGAAGTCTAATGTTTACTTTACATGGGCGCATTTTAGTGACTTGCTTGGCCAGTTAGTTACACACAGTAGGAGGGATGTTCTGGAACTTCTAAGAAACTTTGCAGCTTTGACCAGGGTCTTTTAGGATGCTTACTTCAGGGGAAGCCAGTGACCATAAGTGGAATCTAACTGTTAAGTGACTACCGCACCACTGGCAACAAAATTGGAAGTGACCTCATGGAGAGGCCTTAAAACCACGTGAAGAAGGAGAGAAGAAAATTGGCCAGTCCCTTCTTCTGGTCATTTCCAGTTGAGGTTCCAGGCATTGCAAGGACAGTCATGTTGTCCCTACTGAGCTTTGCCTAAATTGCAGATTCCAAAGCAAAAGACAGTTTTTCTTAAGCTGCTAAGTTTCAGAGGGGCTTGCTACATAGTACTACATAGCTAGTTGAGAATGCTTTTGTTATTGTCTGAATTTTCTGTAACTAATATGTTTCTCTTAGTTTGAAAATAAAGAGAAAAATGAAAGAGATACAAGGAGGAGACAAAAGTGTTTTTAGGAAAAAAAGAGGCCATCTTGTGTACTTTTCATATCACTAGCCTCTCCAACAACCTTCCCTCCCTCTTTACTTAACTGGGATTTTAAGAGGCTATTCAGCTTCCTCTTCTGAAGAAAACAACTATTTGATGCCTTCTCTTCAATCATGAAAAATAGATCCTGTTCCAAACAGTTGCAAGTATAGGGCAAAACCCTTCAGAGACTCAGAAACAAGAGCTCACACTCCTTTGAGGCTGATAAATCATTATGTACATGTACCCATACACAATTTGCCATCATTCACAATAAACTGATTTGACTCAAACCTTGCTAAAAAACCAAAGGCGAGCAATTGCATTAGAAGTTAGAACCCGGAGTCATTAGGGTATGATTTGGAGAGGGGCTATCTTCCCTACTAGGTATATGGTCTTTAGGATCTTGGATCAGAAGTGAGCTCAGTGAGTCTCCTCTTGTCCAATGGGGAGATTTCTCCTATCACCTCTTGGCTTCTGCCTCCATAAAACAAAAGAGTTAGAATTGATGGCCTTAAAGCACTCTTGTAGTTATATATTAAGTTTAATGTTTGTAGCTACAGCAGAGGCCTGGTCCTGTTTTATATAATATCAGGCAAATCAGTGATGTTCTATGGTGTGATCACAGGCAGAATGTTAAAGCTTCAGTGCGACCTAAAGGAACATTCTGTCTTTCCTTCATCCCCCTTAGCAAAGGGCCAAAATCCCTGTGTGTAAGGAGCTTTTAGGAGTAAAGGAATGCCACCTTGACACAAGACTTTGTATCCTGAAGGGAATAAAGTGTGTTCATCCTTTTTCAAAAGGACGATTTGGTGTGTGTGACATGCTGAAATAAGGAGATCTTAGAAATTATTTTTACTGTTTCTTGGTGGGGTGTAGTTTGGGGTTTCCTGATGCCTCCTGTGCAGGCCAGCTTAGATTGTGTATCAACCATTCCCTCCTCCGAACAACAGAGCAGAAATAAAGCAGCTTTCTGACAGAATAAACCTTTCCCCACCCGCTTGGTGCAAGAATTCCCTCATCAGTTAAATGGAGAATCAGCTCACCCAGTGAATTCTAATGAGGCAGCCTGCTCAGCTGTCAGCAGTCCTTCCTGCTGAAGAAGACAACAAGCAAAGAAAAGATTGTATGCGACACATTGAATAGTTTCCCTTCCCCATACCAAGGAACGCGAACACCAGAACAGTTCCCATTATGGTGACCAATGCAACAGCAAAGAACACTGGAACAAATTCCTCAGTCTGATGGTTCCCGTGAAATATGACTGTGTGGAGGGTAAAGATTCTAGAAAATTGACTGCAATTAATCTTTATTACTGTCATGAAAAGTCTGGGTTTACAATACAGATATACACAAGCACCCTTTGAGTGGCACTCCTGAATTGAAAAGCGGAACGTTTCAACCTTAGTCCCAAGGGCAACTAGTTAAAGGTCTGCTTGGTAACTAGTTAGAAAAGCAGGGAAACCATTTACAAAGATGTCGTTATGAAAAACAGACCAGACACGGGAAGAAATGGCACTGAAGAGGTATAGGAGGCAGTTTTTTGCTGGTGGGCTTCACTGGGATTTCTCCCAAAGAGTCAACCCCACCTGGTGGGGCTTCAGGGCTTTTATGGAGAAGGCAAGGGGGAGGTACAGAGGCAGATTCAGTGCATTATGATTGGAAGGTTGGGTGACATCTTGGGTTGCTGAGGGAGTTTAAACATTTTAGGTTACACTGTAAGGCCATCAGCTATACAAAGCGTGGGTTGTACAGAGGAAGAAATGTCCTGCTACATTTTAAGTTACATCGCAAGGTCATCAGTTACACAAAGGCAGTAAAGACATGGGTTGCAAAAAGGAACATTTCAAGTTATATTTTAAGGTCATCTGCTGGACAAGCTTACACAAAGGAAGGAATGTTTTATTATCAGGTTGATCCAGACTTGTCCGCTTGGTCTTGGCAGGGTTTCCTGGCAGGATTTTCCTTAAAATTTTAATTATCCTTTCAATGTCACTGAGAAATCCAGGAGGTAGACTGGAAGCGAGGTGGCACAGGCCCCAGACTGAACTTGGCCACTGGCTTTGATGATTGGGAGCACACATGTAAACAGCAGGTCAGTGCTTCCAGAACAAGGAGAGTCGTAAAATGTCAGCATAGGGATAAGCACTGCACGCACATCCTACAAAAGCACTCATCTTGATAACAAGTACCTGAAATGATTTCCTTTTAATTTGGAAACTTTTCCATTTAGAAAATCAATTTTTTAAGATATAAAACAAAACTTTCGTTACTCTAATTGTTAACATATATGAATTGTACAACTTACTGGGTTTCTCTGTGACACTTATTGTTCCTTGATTCTTCTTGTTTGTTTGTTTGAGGGAGAGCCTTGCTATGTAATTCAGGCTGGGCTTGAATTTCACTATGTAGCCCAGGCTGGTCTCAAACCCGTGGTGATCCTCCTTCCTCACCCTACTCAAGTGCTGGGATTACAGGCATATGCCACCATGCCTGACTTATGCCTTGATTATGTCCACCTTCCCTTCTGCTATCTCTTGCCTTTCCCTTTCTCCCTCCTCTTCCCAGTTCCTCTCTCCTTTCTTAATAGTACCTTTTGTACTTCAGGTCTTCTCTTTTCCTTTTTAAATTTCCCACACATGAGATAGCTGCCTTTCGGTGTCTGGCTCATTTTCCTTAACCTGATGTCATTTAGTTCCATCCATTTTATGTAAATGACATGACTTCATTCTTCTTTATGGGTAGATAGTACTTTATTGGGTATATTTTCCGCCCATTCATCTATCGATGATTCCATATCTTAACTATTGTGAGTAGTGCTACACTAAACAGAACATGCAGATATCTCTTTGGTGTGCTGACTTCATTTCCTTCTGACATATACCCAGGAATGGGACAGCTGGATCATGTGGTAGTTCTATTTGTAGTTTTCATAGGCACAACCATATCATTTTCCACAGTGGATGTAATAATTTACATTCCCACCAACAGTATATAAGGGTCCCTATTCCTGAGCATTCTGACCGGTGCTCATTATTTTTTGTTTTGTTGTTTTTCCATTGTAACCATTTTGCACTGAGATGGAATCTCAATGCAGTTTTAATTTTCACTTGCTCGGTGAATAAAGATTCTTAGAATTTTTTCATATATTTATTGACCATTTGTAATTCTTCATGTGAGAAGTATCTGTTCAGATCATGTGCCTATTTTTAATTGGATTACTTGTTCTTTTGTTTTTTAAAAAAATTTATGTATTCTAGATATTAATCTTTTGTTGCATGAATAGCTAGCAAATATTTCCTCACATTCTGAAGGCTTTCTTTATTCTGTTGATTATTTCTCTTGCTGTGCCAATGTTTTTAATTTGATGTAATCCCATTTAGCAATTCTTGCTTTTCTTTCCTTAGTTCCCAGGGTCCTATTAAGAAATCATTGCCTATGCCAATATCTTGGAGTGTTTCTCCTATGTTTTCTTTCAGTAGTTTTAATAGTTTAGGACTTACATTAAGGTCTTCAATCTTCTTCAAGTTGATTTTTGTACAAGGTCAGAGGTAGGGGTTCAGTTTCAACATTTTTCCAGAACCATTTGTAAAACAGTTGCATTTTCTTCAATGTATGTTTTTGTCAACTTTGTTGAAAATCAGTTAGCTGCAGATGCATGGTTTTATTTTAGCACCTTGTATTTTGTTCCATTGATCTATGTATCTGCTTTCATGCCAATATCATACTGTTTTTGCTACTGTGGCTCTGAAGTATACTTTGAAATGAGGTAATGTGATGCCTCCAGCATTTTGTTTTACTGCTCAGAATTACTTTGACTAAAACAACACTTTAAGTGTACATGAGTTTTAGCAAATGTTTATACCCATACAAAGACCATCACAACCAAGATTTAGAATATTTTCAGCATTCTTCAAATTTTACCTCTGCTCCTTTACAATTAAATATTTCCTCTAAGTCCAATCAGTCACTAAGCTATTTTTCTTCAGTACAGATTAGTTTTGTCTTTTTAGAGGTTCACTTAAATGGAATTATATAGCATGTGATATTTTGTGTCAGGCTTCTTTCTCCATAATTGTTTTGCAATTCATCCACGTTGTTTTTACTTTGTGCATCACTATTTTCCTTTGTACTGCTATGTACCACTCCATTGTACAAACACTGTAGAATTTGTTTAACCATTCTCCACTGATGAACATTTAGGTGGTTACAAGATTGGGCTATTATTAAAGCCTCTAGAACATTTTTTTCTACACATCTTTGTGTAGACACATTTCTCTTGGGTAAATATTCAGGAAAGAGATTGCTGGTCTTATGGTAGGGCTAAGTTTAATCTTACAACAAATGACCAAACTGCTGTCCAACGTGTTTCTTCCATTTATCTTCCACTCACAATGATTTATTTTAAATGTAAATGGAGCTGAGCCACAACATATATGAGGACTCCAAATCCAGTGTGTAAGCCACATTCAATTTCCTATGAAAAATCTCTTAAGGGAGCCTATATAGTTTTGGGTTTAATATGTAGTTATGTATGTATATTATACATTAAATAATCTGCATGTGTACTTGTGTATTATTTATAGCAAAGATAAGTAGCTACTATATATGATATAGTTCTATATGCTAAATGTAGAGATATAATAAAAAGAATAAAATAAAAGGTAGACAACATATTTAAAAATCTTCTCTGCAGTTGAACACCAGATAAAGTGATTGATTTGTTTTTAACAATAACTTTAGCTGAATGAAGAAAGGGCTGAGCCAAAGGTTTACATGTAGGTATTTTACTGGGAGCAGGAATGAGGGGAAAATGGAATGAGACTGGCAGGGAGGGCAAGGCTCAATAAAGGTGCATCAAAGAGTTGACAACAGTGACAGGTGACAAATAACTTTAGACTGTTGAACTTCCTTTGGAAACTTATGGCACATATCCCTCAAAACTGCATGCGCACAGCTGCCTCCCTCAAAGCTGCCTCTACAAAGAGGGGAGCATTTAGCTGTCGGGCCCCACCCTCTGTGGCAAAGGTAATTCCAGCACATTTGCTCTACTGTACTTACTACAGTGCATTCTTGAACATAGAGTGTCCCACTCCACAGTATCTGAGAAGAGACATGTACACTTCAAGAGCAGAGGAAGAGAAGTGCTGTCTTATTGAATAGCCAGGAACTGGTTGTTCCAGCAAGGTATGGGGCCAAAGAGGAATTTGAGGCAATGCACAGGAGGTGTCCTGGAACAAATGACAATCTCAAGTGGTAATCTCGCCCTCTGAACCTATGTGTGTGTGTGTGTGTGTGTCTTTTACTTTTCCAGGTAAGGATATATATATATATTCGAATAATTTAAGTGAGCACATGATGTGATTCTACTGCATGTGAAGAAGCAGACCTTTTCAAGATATGACTTCTGAAATATAACCAGAGATTCAAAGATCCATTAAGTTTACATTCAGACACTTTTCCCAGACACATCAAGGTGATATCAAGGGTGTGAAGAGGTATATACTTTCATTGTTATCTATTATTGGTGATGGTCCAGAGAAAAAGCTGAAGCTTTTGTGTTTTTCAAATTTGAATAATGTACAGACCTTTTTAAAGAAAAATTTTCCTTGAAATAGTTACTCTTGAATAAAATCATTTAATGAATATATCGCTTATTCTATGTAAACCTAAGAGAACAGATTCCTTATATTATAGATTGTCTGTTTTTGTCTTTAAGCCCTTAATTATTTACAAATTGATGTAACTAGAATCACAAGAATCCTAATTAAGAATATTTATTTAAAATAATAGGTGATATTGTTTGGCTGAAACTAAAGCACAACTGACACTAAAAGCAGAAGGGACCTTATGCCTACACAAGTCTAGGTCAAATGGTAATTTGCAGATTATTTTCAGTCTACTGGGAAACCTTGGCTTAATCAATGTACATTCAGCCCAAATGCTTCATTTACACATCATGTCTGGGTTTTGTGATTTTCTTATTAGGCCAGTACAAGTTAACTGGAATACTTAACACCAACTCAGTCATGAAAACACACACACACACACACACACACACACACACATGCACACACAAGCACATCACGATGCACATATTCACACAGAGGGAGACTGTAAAATAGAAGCCAGGGACTATGTTTGTTTGGGCTCATCAATGTACCTTCAAGAAACAAGAGATGGACAGAGGGATGAAGGCCCCAAACAGAAACTACAGGGTTGAATTATCAGGTCAGTTGTTTAAAATGAGACTATTATTTTTTTGGAATAATTAGATAATTTGAGCCAATTAGACAATACCAATCTTCTAAAAATCTGAAGGTTTCAAATTCCCATTTGGCCTTTGCCAAGTGTAGACACAGCCAGATGCCATCTGCTGTTTTTCTGCGAGGAGAGCTGGGAGAGTAGAGAAGACTCACAGACAAGAGGGAAGTTCATCAACAAATAGCAAGAAAATCCAGGAATATGACATTGCTAGTGATGTGGTTTGCTCAGCGAATGAGTAGGAAGGTTCACAGTGAATGAAATTTCTCAGGAGAGAAGACCAAATGTGCCTTGTTGGCAAATGTGGATAGGAAACAAAAGTGCAAAATCACTGCTGATGAAAGGATGGGCAGTACAGGAGTTTAGAGGACATTGGAGGAGAATCTAGAAAAGATCTCTTAGAATTTGAGTAATATGCTACATTCTCAAGTATTTTTGTATACAACTACCTTGCATGATAAATAAAGGAATTGTGAGTCACCAATCATAGAGGAAGAAAATGAAGCTTACGAAGGTCAAATGCTTTCCCAATGGTCACAAAGAATATCAGGAGAAAACTTGAGCTGGTCATCTGTCTCCTGGACCCTGCTCTTTTCAACATTCTAGAGATCAAAGAGCTAAAGGCAGCACAGTCTATTGGCCAAGTGTGTGTGCATGGAATTAGACAGCCAAGGATATCAAACCATCCCTCACTGGCTGAAGGAGGTACCTGGGAACTCCTCTCCCCAGCCTGCTCATCACACAATGAGATAATGCATATAATGCAGCTCAGGCCCTGGCACATAATTTTCACTAAATGTAGCCATTACACTGTTAAGAGTACATGGATTATGCAAGTCAATAGAGATTGACGTCAATGAATAACATGTAATCATTGAACAAGGCACCAAAGCATTCTGAGAAAGATATAATGATGTATGGTTTAGAAACAAATTTGACATGATAAAAGAGTTGTTTTAAAAAAGAAAAAGGATAAACTATAGAATTTTGACTATTAAGGAGTGAAGAATGATGGTTCTTACCAAAGGGGAATAAAAAGAGAATTGGGGGCCAAGTTGAACAATGAGATTAGACTGAGAAAGTCAACATTAACAATTACTCTTTTATGCTGCCATTCAAATATCTCATGTTTAAAAGAAAGATTAGTTGATAGATGATTTAAAATTGCATCTTACTGCGAATGTAAGAAGATTCAAATGAAACTTGTAGGTACTTCATGCATAGTGTATTAAGGTAAAATATCTAATGGGTAGATAAAAGACACATTTTGTAAGGCTTTCTTCAGGTTATCTAAATGTAATTTTATTCTCTACTAAAGATCCTATTTATCCAGCATCCATGTATACATATTGGACTGCTTTGGTCCAATGTACTAATTTTTTTACTGTGTCCTTGGGATCAAAGACGAAGGAATTTCAGCTCTGGGCTTTCAGTTTAGGAGCTGATTCAAAGATGTGATCACATTATGCTGTGATAGTACCATTATAAGGTTTGTTCAAAATTCTGGGGTGCTCAGATGAGGAGATTTGGAAGACCAAATTGTGGGGCCCTATTTTTCACTTCTTTATTATCTTGTAACTACATTTGCAACTGTGCCCTGACCTTATTGAGAGCAGAGAACTTTCCTGCTTTTCAACATTGGGCAAAGCTCTGTTATTTACTTTGACCAATGAGATTAACAATGTGATATAAGTATAACCTTGAAATGAGCTTGATTTCTTATGTTTTTATTTGTGTTTAAAGAACATACCATGTATGCACTGTAGATTGAAGCAGACGCAGAAGTGAGAAAAACACTCAGATCTAACCCACAACCTGAAACCAAACATAGTGGAACTTAGTCTAGATCAGCTAACCTCCACCCAATCCACATCTACTTAAGTAAGATATAAATGATCATTTTATGACACCAAGTTTTGAGGTGATTTGTTATGTGGCAACATGGCAATGGCTGCCCTGAGATAAGTCTTAGTGGATATGATAGTAGTAAACAGGAACAAAGTTTTATTGTGGCTCTTTCCTGCTGGCAATCTCTTCTCAGTAATCCCTCCACTAAACACACAAGCACACTCTCCAAAGAAGACTTATAGAAAATTTTATCATTATTAATCCTATAAGCAAGACTTTTATTCAGATTGGATTGGAGCAATGCAGGATCCATGGATTAACCTTTCATGGATCTCTGTAGAGCAAAAAGAATGAGGAATGGAATCCCAAACCTCATCCAATTCACGGCTCTCTTTCTTACTGTTCTGCATTAAAACTGATGACTCTTTCAGAAAAAACACCTGCATGGTGCTAACTGTAATGCAGTTGTAGCAGCCACATCAACCATAAAAAACTAGAGATGGATTTCTCAGGAGAAGTGAGCTGATCTTGAGGATTATGATCAAATTTTGAAAAGTACCCTGCAACCAGGGGTAATATGGACTTTGAGGCATGGATGAAAAATATGAAGTCATGTTTGTCTTCTGACCAGTAGGTGGATGTTAAAGGACAGCTGGGGAGAGTTTCTAAAGGTTAGGCAGTGTGCTGAGGATGGTAGTAAGGAAAATACATCTCATGCTATAAGGCATGTGGGACAATACCTTCCCCACATGTTCCTTTCACAACATAGGACAATATAGGATGATATACATTTCAGAGGCAGAGGATTTTGCTAGAAGTTTTGTTAGTTAATTTAAAAAATAATTTAAGGAGAGAGTTTCCAGCGAAGGCAGATGAGTCCTGCAGCATTAATACAGTTAAGCAAATATTGGAGGATCATAGGAAATGAGGTTGAATAAATTACACGTTTTATCAGACATCTTTGGGCTTTGAAATTGCTGACAGCCCACTGTGGAATATTAACTCTCACATTTCTCAATTTGCCTTTTTATTGATGTTGGGAAGAAGGTTGTATATGAAAATTTTTCTTCTCTCAACATTTATAAAATGTTATGTATGCATTAACATATGTGTAAATATTTATTTTAAAATGTGTATTAGGCTAGATTCTCCCAGAAGTCAACCTTGAGACAAGGATATGTGGGCAAGTAGTTTATTAGAGAGGTGATCCCAAGAAGCACTAGTCCACTGATGCAGAAGAGAAGAAGTGAGACAGGGAGGGGAAAGAAGACAATATAGGGCTCATTCATTACCACAGTGGGAAACTGGGCCTCAGCTCCTGTCGGAGATCCTTTTGAGAGTTGGAAAGGAATATTGTCCTATCTGACAGGAAGGAAGCTAGAGTACTCACAATGAAATCCCATCCAATGTTGACTGCCAAAGGCATTAATTCCCCAGCACTTCCAATCTGCCACACAAGCAGGAACTAATAAAAAGTGTGCAGATAGACAAACTCTGGCACATGTAGTAGGATGTTATTGGATGCACAGGATTGTGAATGCCAGTCACCAATAGTGTATACTGTGAAGTGCATAATTAAATCCACATATCAATAAAAAAGAACTATATTAGATCTTATGAAGATAGCCACTTGTTTAACCCACTAGTAATGTTCTTTTGTACTAAGAATATGACTTGAAATACAAGGGACTTCTAGTTAGTGGACTAAAAGAAGGTCCTGGGAGTAGTCAAGGTAGCCGAGGAGGATAAGGAGGCAGCAATGTACAAGCAGGGCCCAAAAGTCTCAATATTTTAATATCCAGGGAGACTGTTCCCATGTTTACCCGCTGGCAATGAGCCCTGTGTGAAGTGACATGACTAAGACATACAAAGAAGTAGTGTGGTAGGGAGTGGAGTGCATATTTGCCTGACTTTGAGAAGGACCACAGCCAATATGGGCCCAGGTTTCCCTTCCCAGAAGGAAAAGAAGCCACACACTCTTCAAGGGGAGTGGCCCTATGAGCTAAGGGTCGTGGAAGGCTTCATGACACCAGCCAGGGAGGACTTTACCTTTCTTGGTTGAGGGATAACTTTGAGACTAATGAAAACCATAAATTCTCTTCTACTGAAACCAACAAACAAATACATAGGTACAAAATATTTTGAGAGCCTTACAACTCCTGAAGGTTCTCAGTAGGTTGCAGGTTAAGCCATAAAATGACAAACACTACTCAAATTATGTGGATTGTGATTTATTTTTTTGGCACTTTCAGGAAGAATTTTAAATTTTAGACAATGACCCCAGAAAAGGTTTCTTATTATTGATCTCTCACTAGCAAGTCTCATACTAGGTTTGCAGTTGCAGTCAGCCCAATAGCCCCAAGTGGCAAAGATTCCAGACATTAATTCATGATTAGATCTGGTAGGTTTCTTCTGACTCCCATTTAAACCACAGGGTCTGCTTAGCCGAACTAGGTCAATCAATGCCACACAGAGGTTATCTCAAATTAGAAATTAGTTGGGACCAACAAACATACTGAATTGATTAAGGATCTTATCAGAAGAACTGAAGCATTAGCAATGATGAGAATGGCAAGAATCCATGCTCCAAAATAGAGGTCTTTACAATCCAGGACACATTATTTTAAAAGCTGCTGTTTGGGAAGGCCAATAGGACAGAGAAGAAAGCTCAAGAAAAACAGACAGGTCTGATACTACATTTATGTGCCACCCACAATTCACTGTGACACTGGGCAAGTTGGCCCTTCTTCAATCCTTGCTTTTCACATATGTAGCAGTGTGTGAATGTTTCTTTCCATATAAGGTTGCTGGAGTTGAAATAAGAAATGAATGTGCCTAGCATATATCTCTTGCCTTCATTTCAGTATTTCTTGGCTCTAATTCCCTTATTATCATAGTGGTGAGGTCCTGAAAGACCATAATGATACTCATATTAGCAAAAAATGCTTCTTCAATCATTTCTGTGCTCATATGCTGCTGAAGAACTGTTCCTACTGGTCCGGATCATTTACCACAATTATCTCTGGAAGAAATTTTCTACATTGAAAGGAGTCCTAAGTATTAGCTGATAGTCTCTTTACTTCAACCTCAAGTTATCAAATTAAGAAACCATACAAAGAGGTGAGAGAAAGTAAAAAATATTCTAATTCAACTCTAATTTTACAATGGGGAAGTGAGGCCCAGGTCACACAGTTATATAGTGACAGAGTGGAAACCAGTTTCTGGATCTCCAAATTATCTATCCTGTTTTCCCTCTACTCCATCATGTAGTCTGTATTAATAAAACTAAATTCAAAACAAAGAAAAGGTAGATACTTCTCAGAATTCAATGTGATGGAATGCTATCTGTATCAGGCTTAGAAAAGAATGAACAGAAAGTACCTGATACATAGTGGGCCAGGTTTGGAATCCTCCTTAGTTCCACCTATTTTGACATTCAGATCATTCTAACCTAGAAGTAGGTAGGTGAGAAATGAGCAAGACAGGTGAGTGGGAGGAATTTCCCTGAACAAGTAGGTGAAAGGCCAGGATTTTAACCTCAGTTCTGGCGTCAATTCGGTGCATGAAGTTAAAAAAAAATCCTTGATCCTTCTGACCCTTGATTTATTTACCTGTAAAACAAAGTGTTCCCTAAAAGGATATTTCCAAATTCCCTTTGGATGCTTGTGGTCCAGTTTCCCAAAGAAGTTCCAAACCCCTTCATGATCTCAAGCAAACCCTCCTGAGGGGCTGATTATATAAGAAAGAGAAAAAGTAAATGTAAGTAGGAGAAAAGAGGAGAGACTGAAAGTGAGTAAGGGTCCAGGGAAGAACACAGGAAAGCAAGTCTCTGTCAAGGGGAAGCGCTGGCCCTTCCTCAGGGAGGCAGTAGTCTGAGATTTGGCCCTTAGTTGTGTTTACACTCAGCACAAACTCAAAAACACTTTTCCCATTTGCCTATTTACTTGATCATTACCTTTTTAATGGGAAGGGTAAATTTATTAAGGTATAATTCACATGCTATACAGTTTACTCATTTAAAGTATAGAACTCAATGGTTTTTCATAGATTCATATTTTTTCAACCCCTGCCACACTGAAGTTTAGAATAATTTTGCCATCTCAAAAAGAAACCCCATATCATTTTCCTACACTTCTCATTCTCTTCTTTAGCTCAGAGCAACCACCAATCCACTTTCTATCTCTCCAGATTTGTTTACTCTTGCCACTTCATAGAATGGAATATTATAACATGCGGCCTTTTGTGACTAGTCTTTTTCCATTAGCATAGTGCCTGTAAGGTTCATCCATGTTATTAGCAGGTCTGAATATTTTATTTCTGTTTGTGGCTAAGTAATATTTCTTTGTACGGATATACTGACTTTTTACCCATTTCATTCTTGCTGGACATTTGGGTTGTTCATCCTTTTTGGCTCTTGCCAATAATCTTGCAGTGAACATTTGTATACAGGGTTTTTGTTGATCAATCAGTTTTTGAAGCCCATTTCACGTTCAAACTTCTGGAACCTAGAGAAACAAAAGTAAAGGTAATTGTTGTTTTCAAGAAAGTCACAATCTCATAGAGCAATGAAAATGTGCTTTTGAAAGGCTAAGACAATCTGCTGTGATGAATGCCATATAATGGGATACGCAAATAAAGAGATAAAGGAGTGGACACTTGAAAAACATGTTGAATGTCAGCCTTTAAGGGAAGGAGGAAGGAGAGTGAGTTATGGCTTCTGGAAATTACATATGCAAAGGCATAGTGGTGTCAGAGAGAAGGTCCTATTTAGGTAAATGTAAACAATATCAATGCTATCTCATCTTCCGTGATGCTCACTATGTATTGGACAGGACTCTAAACACATTATTTGTACTAACTCATTTACTTCCCACAGTAGTGCTATGATGGTATTATTTCCTCCATTTTATAGATGGGAACCTGAAGGACATAGAACCCATAACTGTCTGAGGCTACACAACAAATGAGATCTGTTATGACTTGTATATAAATTTCCCTCCAAAATCTCATATGCTCATAGGTGGGGTTTTGGGGACATAGCTGGACCATGGGTGTGTGACTATAGATCAAGGATGTGTGGTAACTAAATTAGTTCACTGATTTGATTAGCACAGTTCTGGTTGTATCTAATGGGAAGACCCACATGGGTATGAGTGGCACCATCCATTGGCATGCATGGAATAAAAGGAGGAGTGTTGCTCATTTGCTGCTTCCTGCCTGCCCTACCATGAACTGTTTCTCCTCTGCCATGTCACCCTGCCTTGGAGCCAGCTGATTATGAAATGAAACGTCTATAACTTGTGAGCTGAAATACTCCTTTCTTCCTTTAACTTGTGTGTATTGAGTATTTTTTCCTAACAAGGCAAAAGTAACTAAGACAAGATCCTATATTCAAACTAAGAAAGTCTGGTCTGTAAGTTCCAAAACCTTCAATCATGGAGACTTCCTCAACTGATCCCCAAGTTGTACTGGTTGGCAGATAACAGGGTGTGAGAAGGGACATGGCAAGAAATGACATTGAAAGGGGAGGCCATGTTAAGCCACATGAAGTGATTCTAATTTCAAAAGCCAAAGGGAGCCATTGAGGGATTGTATGTTAGACAACGAGACAGATACAATTTTCATTTTAGGAAGATGAATGCCAACACTAGCCGGACTGATTGAAAGCAGGGACAGACCAAAGGTTTGTTACACTGTCAATATCACTCGAAAGCAAAAAATAAAAATAAAAATAAAAAACTGCTGTCCCCCTTTCCCATACAACATACTTATTTCAGGTGTGAAATTACAAAGGCAGTATTTGTTGCACTCTCCTGCATGCAATCTTTTCAGAAAGCTGCTACAGTCACAAGACTTTATAAAGATAATTCTTATTTCTGCCCCTCTATCTACCCCATCATAGAAATGAGCCTGATGCTGAATGAATCAGAACCAGGGGTTACCCTATATCTAACCATGCAGAAGCGAGACTTCTGAGTATACAAGATGCTAGCATATTTTCACAAACACTCTAGGAGACAGGATGGTAGCAAACAGAAAGTCTATGTGCCAGAGGACTATCTGACTGGGTTTCCTCCATGTATATATTATTAAAGTGGCTGGCCTGAAGCACTTCAATGGTTTGCAGAATACTCATCTCTGTTTTTCTATCCTCACCTTTGAGTTCACGTTGTAGCTTCCCACCCCCTGGAAGAGCCCATCTCAACTACAGAAAAAGCAGGGGAGTTCCAAGAGCACTCATGAAGGAGTGCCAATAGAAAACAGAACATGATGGCTGTAACATTTATTCAAGGAATGTAGAAAATGTGTCCTGTCGCTATCCCTGTGCCTTAAAATCAAGGTTGTTTTAGGCAATGTAGAGGATGATCCTTGAGTCAGCAAGAGTTCATATTTAGTGTACAAATCCTCACAATCCCTTTATGAAACTGCTGTGATCATTTCCATTGCACAGGTGGAAAAGCAGAGAGAATAAAGGACCAGTGGATTGACCTGATGTATTCAAAATTGTGCTGGTAAAACATATAGGTCTGAGAAAATCTCACCCGATCCTCCCCTTAAATCTTTCTTTGTGTTTCTGCTAGCACCATGAGTGTTTTCTAAGCTCTGAGATGGTGCTGACTTCAGCAACTACACTTGCTGTGCAGGTACTTAGAGTCTTGCATTTTAGCTGGGATCATAGTAGGTGTTCTATAAATATCCATTGACTGAATTAATAAATATATGTTGGAAATAATTTAATGGAGCAATCATCAAAATTTAACCTATTTATATCTACATATCTGAGTGTATAAACAAATGTGTTGTTTGTGTATATACACATACAGACATGTATAACCATGTGTGTGCATGCATACAGTGATTTTCAATGCCTTTTGCATACTTACAACTGAGTTACCTATTTTGGAAGATAACTAAAATGTAATATAATAGCTAACATTTATGGCATCCTTACTATGTGTCAAGATGTGTTCTATGCTCTGTGTATGTTACCTCATTTTATTCCCACAGCAACCTTTTGGAGGACACACTTTTTTTTTCCATTCCACTTGGTGGAAAAATGTGGCCTAGAGAATTTACACACTTTGCTCAACCTTTTAGTGTTACTAAGTGGAAGAGTGAAGATCTGAACACAGGTATTCTGGCTATAGTCCTGACTTCTTTCTTTCCCCTAAATTCTTAAGTTAAAAGACAAAGATAACTTCTGAAAGTGTGTAGTGAGAAAATTGTATAAATTATATTCATCTCAAACACAATTTGGCTTCCCTGGAGAGAAACTGGACATTTGCCCTGTAGACCTTTGTAACCTGATTGTTTTAACTGTAACCCAAATAAAATTGGGTTGCCTTAAGGTCAGTCTCTGTCTCAGCACTGTGATATATCTGAAAGAAACAAAAATCTAATTACCAGGAGCCTTTAAAAACACTGACAATCTCTCGAGATGATGGTGATGGGGGAATTATATCATGAAACATACAGGAAGGCTAATTAAAACCTAGTTCACACACTGCTCTTTTGAAAATCTAGCTGTCTTTTTTTTTTCTCTCTCTTCTGTTCTAGCCCCCATCCCTATGCTGCTTTAAGTTATTCTCCCTACCTTATCTGCACTCACGAGAGTGCACCCATTCTCATACCCACTCTTCCTTACTCTGTGGAGTTGCAGAGGCTCCAGGAGCCAAGTGACCAATGAAGCCTTCCCCTCATGAGGCCATATGGGAGACACATTAAAAATACTTATAATTAAATAATATTTATTTCTTTTGTGATGCATGAGAAAATGGGAGTATTGGAGAGTAGACCTGATATATATATATATATATATATATATATATATATATATATATATAGTTACAGTTATATACAGTGATATATAATATATATTTATATATAGTTATGTATATGAGAGAGAGAGAATAGTTCATATCACCCCTAGAAAATGGATATAGTAGATGGAATCATGGGAATTTGTGGGCCCAATTTGGGTAGGGCATTTGCAAGCATCTGAGCAGATGCTGGAGGATTGTGGAAGATACCAGGGTGTATTTCTGCCATGGGATGCAAGATGGATCTAGTGGTAAGAGGGCAGAGTGTGAGCAGAGTGCTAAGAAACTGTGGAAATAGGAAACTGAGACCCTGGATAACTTTTTCCTAAAAGAAGCAAATTTCCTATCTCTCTAGCTGTAGAAGGGATTGGACAGAAAAGAGGAAAAAGTTAGAAGTCTAAAGAAGGAAAGAAACAGTACTTACGCTGAGGAGAGAGAAAGACAAGCATGTTACTTTGACTTCTCACACTGTAGACCTGTAAATGATGCTAAAATCTTTGAAAAACATATTCTATTCTCCTCTCTGTTTTTCCCTGTGTCACAGAGTTTGGTGGGTGGACAAAAGAAAATGGAAGTAGAAACCACCATTATTACTGAACATTCTCCCTTCTTTATTATAGTAAGAGGCAAAGAGTTTTGATAATAATATTATACTTCCATTTTAAAATATTATTTGAAACTCTACAAGCAACAGAATAACTTTGTTAAGCATTAAGACACAATGCCTATTACATTAGGTGAAGACTTCCTTGATTTCAAGTAACTAAATCTCAGCTCAAAGTGTTTCTAATAAAAATGAAAATTAATGGTTTTGACTAACATGTCCGGGGTAGGATACCAGTCACAGCTGCTCAGTTCAGCCCTGCCTCTTCTCTCAATGGCTTTACCTACATAGCTGTATCAATAAGGAAATGAAGACAGACACTTGCAGGGTAGGTTTACATGGTTCTTATGACTTCTAACTCCATTTAAAGGAACAGAGATGGTTCTGATTGGCCTGCTTTGAGTCATGTTTTCATCCCTAAAATATTGGTTAATTAACTATGGTAATTGACTATGAAGAGTTGTATAGAGAACTCAGGTAGACTAGTTGAGGTCTTATGTTTCCCCTGTGATAAAAAAGAAGTAAAACATTATCATTGGCAGTCCATCAGGTAGTGGAGGGATATTTCTCACAAGGAAATCATATGTTGAACAGAAAAAAAGTCCAGATATGCAGCACCTCTGCCCTTAGTGTGTTTAAAGCTTAATGAAGGCAACAGCCGTGCAAACTAAGTAATTACTGGGTAAACTCTGTGAGAGAGTATGAGTAAAAAATTCCTTGGGGACGCAGAATAAGAAGTGACTGCACCTGAGATAGTTTAAAAAAATGAAGTGATTCAGTCCCTGATATTGAAAAGAAAGAAAAAAAGAAAAGAAAAGAAAACTTCCAATGTGTGGCAATTGGATGGAGTTTAGAGGGTAAAGGAAAAGGTGGCATCATGGTCATTAACCAAAACCAAGAAGTCAGGAAGAGGAGTGTGTTAATCAGCTTTCTATTGTTTTGACAAAATACCTCAAATAAACAGTTTAAATGGAGAAAATATTTTTGACTCACGGTTTCGGAAGATTTAGTCCATGGCTTTGGTGTGTTACTTTGAGACAGTAGCAAGTTAGAACATCATAGTGAAGAGTTCACAGAAGAGCAAACTGCTCACTTCATGGTGCCCAAATAGCAAGAGAGAGAGAGAGAGAGAGAGAGAGAGAGAGAGAGAGCTGCATCCCAATATCCTCATAAACAAGACCCCAATGACCTCTTTTCCTTCTACTAGGCCCCGTGTCCTAAAGATTTCACCACCTCCCTACAGCGTCATCAGCTGGTGACTAAATCTTTTATACACAACCTTTGGAAACCATTTGAGATACAAATTCTAACAACCAGCTTGAATGGGAACATAGTAAAGTCTGCTTTGTGGTACACTGAGTTTGAAGGGACAAGAGGTATTCAAGTGAAGGTGTAGCTTAACATATGTAATGGCAGAAATACATTTATAAGATCCCGATGTGTATGATGTAAATGAGACTGTAGGATAAAATAAGTCATGGAAAATATGCTGAATGAAAACAGAAGAGAAACAATATTGAGTCTTTGAAGAGCATCAATAGCTCAATACTTGATGACCAACTAAATATAGACACATGTATAACACATACATATATTAATATGTATAAATTTCAGTTGAATATGGGGTTTAGTGAGGTAAAAACCAGATATGAGAGGACATAAAATAATTTGAACATGAGGAGATTTTTTTCTTTTTCTTTCAAAGAGTGTGTGTAACATTGTAGTATGAAGAGGTCCAATAGACACTTTAATAAAATCTCTTGGGAAAGATAACTCATTCTGAAATCTGCTTGGATGAATGTTCATTAAGAAGATACTTCTGATATTTCAAAGCCTGGTGCACTGGATATTTTCAGCATGCTTGGTGCCTTCAAAGTGACTCAGCACTTGAGAAATGCCCGGTCACAGGGAAGAGGCTGATTCCAGTTATGTTTTTCTTAGGGACTTGTTCAGTTGTCAGAACAAGGAAAATTCCCTTCGGCTTAGCCAAACAAGAATGATATCAGGGTCATATTAAAAGCACAGTTAAGGTAAGTCTTCATCATCTAGTATAATTTTAACTTGCCCTACAGTATCATCAGTCAAGTTAATTATATTTTTTTCTCCCAATCAACTCTCACCCCCCTTTTAAAGAAATCTTCTAAATGAGTTTTCCATCTGGCCTAAAATTTCCACCATTAGCATCACAAAATTTTAGAGCTGCATAGACCCTAGAGTTCAGCTAAATTGATCTCTATATTTAGATGAAGATATTTACATGCCGAGAGGTTAAATCAGGGCTTCCCAGTCAAATGCCTTCCAGGACCAGGTAGGTAACATCACTCAGCACAGCAGGCCTCAGATTTTTTAAACACCTAGTTTTTCACTTCTACCTTGAAACACACACCCCCTTTCATTTTTCTTTAAATTGCGTGACCTCTGTGTTCTGCCTCCCCTCATACATGCGTGCGCGCCTGCACACACACCAGTATCAATATATTGCTTGTAAACACCAGATTAAAAACCGGGCTTGTGGGTATATTGGTCCATTACCAGTTAGCCCAAATTTTAGAAGGTTAAAATAATTCATTATCTCACACTTTCCATGGGTCAGGAATCTGGGCACAGCTTAGTTGGGTCTTCTGTTTTAGGGCCGCTCCCAACTGCAATCAAGGTATTGGTTAAGGTTTTAGTCTCATCCCAAGGCTAAACTAGAAAAAGATCCATTTCCAAATTCACTTCTGTAGTTGTTGACAGAGTCATGTCCCTGGAGGGCTGTTGGACTGAGGCCTGAGTTTCTTACTGGCTGTTGGGCAAAGGCTGTCTTCAAATCCTTGCTAGATGGGCCTCTCCAACATGACAGTTTACTTCATCAAAGCCAAGAAGAAAGAGGATCCTTTAACAAAGGAAAGACAATCTTCTGTAGCCTAACTATGGTTGTGTCTTATCATACCTTTGCCATATTCTAGAAACAAGTCATTAAGCCCAAGTCACACTCCAGGAAGATTATACAAAGGCATAAATTCTAAGAAGTAGGAATCATTGAGAACCATTTAGAAGTCTTCCTACCACAGTATGGTTGCAAACATATTTCCTACTGTATCAATTAGAACTTAACATAAATTGTAGGAAATTTGAGCCATTTTTAACTCCTTGAAACTGTAGGAAAACTGACAAATGAAGTTGCACTAACTCTGCTAACATTGACTGTTATAACAAATAAGCCCCAATGTTTTACTGGTTCCCCATAAACAATGCTGTTTGTTGCTAATAGAACCATGCAGTATGAGTGCTCCCATTCAGCAGGTGAGTAGGTGAGTCTTCTTTTTCTTCTTCTTCTTCTTCTTTTTTTTTTTTTTTTGCATGGAGATCAAACTCACAACCTCGCACATGCCAGGTAGGTGCCTGTGTTGCTAAGCTAAACCCCTGGCCCTTAGGTGAGTCTTCTTAAAATGGAAATTTAAGAACATAGGCTCTTTCCATTTTGTTGCTCAACTCTCCTCAAAGTAGCCTCCAAGGTCACTCAAGAGATTGTCTTTATTGTAAGAAATCAGAATGGAGAAAGAAAAGGATAATACTTGAGAGGTTTCTGTGCATCGGATACTGATAAAGTACTCCCACTCCATTCCCATTAGCTACAATTTATAGGTTATTTCTAACTACAAGGAAGGGTACAAACTATGGTCTGTTTATGTGCCCAGACAGAAGAGGAATCAGTTGGGCTAATAAATAGCCAGTGTCTGCTGAAAAAATGTTATCAAATTCATTCACTTAACAAACATTAATTAAGAACCTTCAGTGTGCTAGATAGTGCCCTAAATGTTGAGGACATACACATGAATGACTAAATATTTGAGAAATATTACTAATGTTGCAGTTTCTTCTTTTTCTATAATGGTTTTTAATTTTTTCACCTTTTCCTTTTCTCGTTGTTGGTAAATTGTTACTAAATATGGCCATCAAGTCTTCCCTCCCATCCTGCATGCATATGCTATTGCTTTCATATAGAAATGAAATATTTTATCTGTTATTGGATCTTGTGGCATGTTTTGACTATGCTGTGCAACTGACACAGTGTAATTCCACAGAACTTGGCCTAGACTTTCAGAGATCTAGCACTTTCTATTTTTGTGTTCTTGGAAATTTGAGACAACCACACTGTAAGGAAGTCCAAGCTAATAACACAAAGAAGCCATGTAGAAAGGAACCAAAGCAGCCACCTCCAACTCTACCAGGATCTGACTGCATGACTGACCCTAACTAAGCCATATAGAGCTAAAGAACTGTTCAGCTAAGTCCAGCCAAGCTAAAGAATCACTGAATATAATAAATTGTTGTTTTAAACCAAAAAGTATACAGTAGTTTATTATATAGCAATAGATAATTAGAGACATATCCATTTCCCTTTGCTTTCTTCAACATCCATACACATTTCTGGTATGTTTTTCAGATAAAATCAATATAAAATTACTTCTAATTATAGGGAAATAGACGAAGCATACTGTCTCAGTCAGCTTTTCATCACTATAACAAAATACTTAAGATAATTTATGAAGAGAAAAGGTTTATTTTGATTCATAGTTTTAGAGGCTCCACTGATAATCAACTGAACCTATTCCTTTTAGGCCTCTGATACAACTGCTGAATGACGAGCCTTAAGAGTACATAGTAGAGAAAACTACTCACTTCATATTCAGGAAGTAAAAGAAGAAAAATAATGGGCTACAGTTCTACTATCCTCTTTGGGAGCAGGCTTCTGATGATCTAAAGACTTTCTGTTAGCATCTACCTCCTAAATACTCTGCCACCTTTCTATAGTGCCACTTTAGGGCCCAAGCCTTCAGAACTTGGGCCTTTGGAAGACATTCAACATCCAAACCATAATGTGTATCATAGTGTACCAATGTATATGACACAACAGGCATCTCGAGTAATCACAATATTTCAAGTTGTTGATGCATTACAGGCCAAGTATTCCCCTTCTAGAAGTATAACCACTGATAACATGCCAAATGAACTTTGAGTGTGAATTGATGCCTTCTTAAGTTATGGCCTGATGCAGCCACATAAAGAAGGCACACAAATAAAATAAATGATAAGTTTTGCAGTTCAAATAAAAGTTCCAAGTGGTACCATCAGGAATTCAGAATGTCAATAGTAAAAATGAACAGGGATTGATATGACATCTCATATCTAACAGTATGAAAGGATAAATCTCGATAACTGCTGATGTCCTATCTCTGATTTACTTATTTCTCCCACAATTAGCCTACATTTCTTACACTATTTTGAAAAAGAAAATAGTTGTACAGGATGAAGTCTCAATTCCGAGATGAGAATTGACTATCACCCCCAGAAATATTACCACTTCATGTCAAGTCTTGCAAGCAAATGATATCCTACTAGTTTGCAAAAAGGAGAGATGGCTCATCTCCAAGGGATGCATAGAAATGATTCTACCATTGGTTCCTGTCCAGCTTTGGCTAAGCCTTTCTTAGTCTTCTCTGTCCATGAGTACTCTGGATGGGCAGTTTCCTGGCAGCCTATCAGCTATTTACATTAAGACAGTGAAGAGAATGTAGAAAGGATCCAGGGCAGAGCCAGCAGACACTCTATTTGTTTTTCTCCCAAGACATTAGACCTAACCTTCTTCCTACCCCTGATCCTCTATGCAAAGCCTAGCATCATGTAGCTTCGTACCAGTCTGTCACTTGTATGACTTTGTCTGCTTCTGAGCAGATAATATCTTATGTTCTCTGTGCACATGGTGACTGAGGCATTCTCATCACAGTTCTTTGCCATTAGTCAGCAAGACACACCTTTTTGCTACACAGGAGAAATGTCAAATGGTCTGCAGAGCAAATGAGAGTCAAGGTTTATTTGAGGAGGAAGAAAACATCTGGGACAAAAGAGGAAGAATTAGTGAATAATTCTGTTCTAGGTGGTACTACTACATGCATTGCAAGGGTCCTAGGAGCTGAGGACCAAAGAGATTTTCTGCTGAAAAATCCAAGGGTGAGAATGTCAGCATTTGTAGTCAGATGGCATCTGGGGTAGGAATCTTCTGAGCTAAACATTCAAGGTTGATTTCACCACTCACATATCCAGCAGCAAAATATTCCTCCCACATGGCCCCTTGCTCCTGCAGTGTAATCTACACTTTATACATGGAGGTTCAGCATCAAGGCTGAACCATGACTAGGAATTCAGTATTCAACATATCACAGTAGCCAAATATCAGCTTAGATTTAAGGAAGTATAAAAATAGCTAACCACCTCTAAGTATGGAGCCATGTGTTTACAGGAAAAGAAGGAATTGATGTTGGCCATTTTGTGGGACAAGCACCACACACACTCTTTCACTATCAGATTTGTCTTGGTTTGCAAAACAAATCACTAATGTTTGAAGTCAGGATAGCAGTTTTCATTCAAGGGAAGGGAAGAGTCCAGTAGAACTATGCGAAGGCACCCAGGGTGCTGGAAATATTCGACTTTTGGATCTAAATCTTGGTTGCACAGGTGCTTATCCACTTTGTGGAAACACATCAAGCTATACACTTACAATTCATAAACTTTGTTGTGTGAATGTTGCACTTCAATTAAAAAGTTTTATATAAAGTGAAAAACTAGATACACATGAATCATAAGGTACCTATTCCTACTACCCAACTCCAAGTCAAGTAATTCATTAAAAGTTGAAGGTAGAGAGAGAGTGATGAAAGTACTGGAGCCCATACCATCATGACCAAAGGGGAGTAGGTCACTTCTTCCCTTAAATTTGATGTAAGGGCTTTTAGAGACCACTGAAGACCTGACATATACTACTCTGAGCTGGAAGGACATAATGACAGCCATCAGACTCCCTCCTAGCGAAGTAAGAAGGTACTGTAGAAGTCTAGCTGAGCAACTGCCCTGGCAGCAGATCCTGGAGACAGATGCGGATCCTGGAAGCAATCAGGACTGGGCTCTGCACAGGAAGACTGCTTATGTCAATTGGCTCCTTCAGGGGATGAGTTTCACCAAAGCCAGAGGCTGAGGGAGAAACCAACCTTATCACCTTTATCAGAGGAGTGCTAGTGAAAGATTCCCAGCAATGAAAATCCTGAAGGGGCCAGGAGGAGTACCAAAACAAGAGTTAGCTTTGAACCTTCTCTGGATTGGCAGATGTATTGGTTTGATCCTGTGTCCCCCCTAAGGCCTCATATAATTTGGACGGAGCTGAATCTGGCATTTGTGATTGGTTTGTTTTCTAGCGCTGGGATTGGTGGTGTGAGTGCTGCACTCACCCCACGGTGGAGCCAACATACAGAGAAAGGGTGGGAGGAACGTGTTTCTACTCTCTCTCGCCGGTTCGTCACCTTGCTGTTTGGCAGCCACCATGAATGGCTGCCCCACCACACCACGCTGTCTTGGAGCCAACTAAGTAGGGACCAAAATCCCCAAGAATGCCACGACCCACACGGCTCCTGAGGTTCTTGGGGTGAAGGACTGCGAGAGGATGAGAAACTAAACAGAGACACAAAGCTGGAGTCAGGTGGAGCCCTTATCCTCCTGATGGGAGGAAAGGAACTGGCCCCTCACTGCAGGGGCGTTTATTTATACCTTTTAGCAACCTAATGTCACATGACATCCTGTTGTCTTAGCAACCCACTGCTCAGATTGTCTTGGGGCTAGGTGTTCTCTAGGCTGAAGTAACATCTTGCCCTAGGCTCTCTTTGTTCTTGGAATGATCATGTCCGGATCATGCCCTAAGTCAATTTCCAGCTTCAACAGCTCCCAACACAAGAACTGTAAGAAAAAAACCTTTCCTTCCCTAATTTTGGGCATCAGATATTTTGTCTCAGCAGTGAGTGAAAAGTAGCCAAGAGAACAGGTTTCTTGTCCAGTAGCAAGTGCACTAGTTTAATGAGAGGTTCTCTGTCCTGCCCTCTCCCTATTCCTATGCACCAAATATTGGTAGACAAAAAATCCCAGCTAGATCCTGGAGGAGACAATGAAAGAAGGGAAGCGAGAGCACAGAAGACGTCAACTGCACCTCTGTCTATCCCCTACACATGTCACAGTCAGGAGCAGGCTGGAGTGGGGGATGGGAAGGTGACTGAAATTGAATATAAGGTTGAAGTTTTCAGGTTAGACTAGATGGGACATTTTATTTACTGAAATTAGATTGCACTTGAGACTAAAGGGGATTGAAAACCTATGGGACCTGCCTGAGATTTCATCCAGGAGCAGGAATGAGCTATCTGAAAAATTGTGTTTGATAGGTGATATGAGGAAGAACATATTACTTTTTTCTTTCATCCCCATACAAATTGAGATATAGGTAAAAAAAATAAGTTATATTGCATGTCACAGGCCTTCATTAGCTTGTAATTTCAAATAAGCAGGCATCCCCAACTTACATTCATTATTAGGGCACAGGCCTTTTCAATACAATTGTTAGAATTAGTGCAGCTGAAAGCATTGGCCCTTTCCCCCTTGGTGCTAACTTGCCTGTGTTCTTGAAGAAGCTTCTCCGCTTCTCCTGTTCACACGTCCTTGTTTGCATCATTCATGCAATGAGAATTGAGCTGCAAATGCTTCAGCGCAGCTGGGTACTGTACTGGGACAGAAGGAACAATAATCTACACAATGCAGTCCCTTCACCAACTGCACTGACAGTCTGGTGGCTTGCACACTGTTTTAGAGGAGGAGGAAGAGGAGGGTGGGTTTGGGAGCCTAGATGCAGGGAGTAGATTGGGGAAGTAGGGCACATACAGCAGAGGCAGAGTGAGGCACACAGTGCTAAGAATGTTAGAGAGTGCTTTTTGCCTCTGTGAAAGTACCAGGAATTAATGCTCCTCTGATTTGTTCAACTCAAAACTTCCTGCAGGTCTAAAGAAATTTCCTGAGGGGAAATGTAGAAGCCACAAAATGTCATTGAAGCAAGGAGAATTTCAGTACATTAAATAAAGGTTAGAAGGAAACCTAACTGTTGTTAATTACAAATCTGCTACTACTTAAGGACTTCCAAAATAGACACTCAGTTGATCAAAGGAAAAATGTTAAGGGCAGATAAGGCTTTCACAAACACTCACTCAGCTACCCAATGTACGTGCACACATACTCACAGAGGGACAGTGGGCAATTTCAAATGGAAAGAAATAATAATAATAATAAGTAGCACTTACAGTATTTATTACTATGTACCTGGCACTCTTCAAAAACACATTTGTTGTAACCTATATAGCCCTCACAGCTGGTACTAGTCCCATTTTATGGATGAAAAAAACTAAGACACAGAAGGTGACATAGCCTGATGGAGGGGTTTTTGCATTGCCATTGCATACACAGGACAGTTCAACCAGACATTCAATCAGAATTCCTTGTACTAAAACACCATTTTCCAGAAGCAGTTCTGAAAAGAAGGTGGCTTCAGTTGCACAGGTAAAGCTTAAGAGGAAAGTGACCCCAAAGCATAAAACTACAAGCCTTAGAATATTACCATATGCACTGCTGATCCCTTCCCATCTCCTCCCATTTCCTCCACTGAATTTCCCACACAGTCACAGTCACTGACTTTGCAAAAGGCTTTGGAGGAAATGATGTGACCACATCAGTTGTCATAGCAGAGTAAGTCCTTCTCATCATGCCCAGTTGTCCCTGCTCCTGAGAATAAGCAGAAAGTTTCCACGTGGATTCATTTTTAAAACACTTACAAGAGGCATGCCAAACACGTCCTGACTCATGGCTGACTGGTGGTCACCCTCGTGCCATGTTCAGCTGCTACATCAGCATAGCCCTAAAAGTCCCTTCATACCAGAGCGGTGACCGGCCAAATATAGCAGGAGCCCTATTTTTAAAAAGGTTCAGATGAGCTTGCAGAAAACCAGCATCTGATGCCATCCACACAGTTTTACAATAACACAGATCAGGTCATCAGCATGGCATTCAAATATTGTTAACACCACATAGCAAAAACAATGGTTACAAAAAGAGACTCCTGCTTAGCAAGGGCCTCCCCTGGCTGAGACTCTGCGAAATGTTTTCATATATCCATTTTCTCATTTTTCTTCCTGGCAATAATTCAGCAAGGGAGGCTTTATTATTCCCATTTTCTAGATGCAAGAACAGTCTCAGTAAAGTCAGCAGTCTGCCCTGTGTTCACCCAGCCAGTGATCCTCACGGCTCGTGAGAACATGTCATTAAATGTCACTGCAAATCTACATTTCAGAGCCATGAAATTTGGGTGACTAGAGATTGACCCCAGGAGCACAGGAGGCCTAATAGTAAATAAGCCCTATTGCCAAGTTGTTGCTCCCACACCCTTCAGTCTGGACACAGCCTACCACAGCTATTAGCATGAAATTTCTCTCTGAGTTTAGGGAGGAGGCTCAAGGGCTTCAAGAGTAGAGCACAGGTTTAAATATAAATGCCAAACTAATAGAATTTATAGAAAAATGAGAACATCTTTGTGACATTTAGATAGGCAAAGGTTCTTAGATTGCAACAATAAAATAAATAATGGACCTATAAAAGAAAAAATAGATATCATGGTCTACATCCAAACATAAAACTCTGACTCTTCAGAAGACACCTTTAAGAAAATGTAAAACCCAAGCCATAAAACAAGAGAAAATGTTTTCTTTGTGTAGATTTGACAAAGAATTTATATCCAGAATATAGAACTCTCAGCTGAGTGTGGTGCCACATCCTACAATCCCAGCACTTGAAAAGCTGAGGCAGGAGGATCATCATGAGTTTGAGGCCAACCTGGGCTCTATAGTGAGTACAAAAACAGCTTGAACTACATAGTGAGACCCTGTCTCAAAAAACAAAACAAAACAAAAAAGCCAGTATATGGAATTCTTACATATCAATTATGATACAAGCAAATTTATTTTAAAAGTGGGAAACATTTTAACAGACACTTACCCAAAGAAAAATATCCAGTGATCACAAGTATGCAAAACAGTTCTCAGCATCATTAGTTGAAATGCAAATTAAAGCCCTGAGTAGTAGCTACATTAGTTCTAGAAAGGCTAAAATTTAAAGGTCTGATAGTATCAAATGTTGGCAAAGACATCGAACATTGCTGATGAGACTATGAAATGGTACAGTTGCTTTGGAAACCAGTTTTGCAGTTGCATAGAAAGTTAAATATACACCCATTGTATTATTCAGCCATTCTACTTACTCAAAAGGAATAAAAATACACATCCATAAAAGGGCTCAAAAAATCCATAGAAACTTTTTTCGTAATAACCAATGACTATCAAGAACCCAAAATTCCATCAACATAAGAATGAATGAACAAATTTTGATATAGCCTTACAATGAAATACTGTTCAGCAACAAAACGGAACAAACTACTGAAGCATGTAACACCACATATGAGTCTCAAAATAATAATGCTGAGCTGGGCAGAATGTAACATGCTTGTTATTCCAGCACTGGGGAGGCTGAGGCAGGAGGATTCCCTTGAGGTCAAGGCCAGCCTGAACTGCATAGCAATACAGAGTCTCAAAAACCAAATAATAATAATAACACTAGTAATAATAATACTGGTGAATGAAGGAAATCAGATAAATAAAAAAGTACACACAGAAGTACTCCATTTATATAACATTTGAGTACAAGGAAATTAATCTAACGTCAGAAAGCATATCATGGGTTCCTAGGGCTGGAAGTTGGGGTGAGGTTAGCTGCAAATGAACACAAAAAAATTTGGGCAGCAATAGAAGTGTTATATATGTTGACTGCAGTGGTTATGCATACCATGTGTAGTTATGTAAATTGGACAAAACCCTTTGAACTGAACATTTAAAATGGACATGTTATACTTTATGCCTATTACACATCAATAAAGTTAATTTTAAGAAAACTATTTTGAGACAGGGCGGGAACTCAGAGTACAAGGCAAGAGACTTGGCAGATGAGCTGCTGTGAGTGATGGGGGTGGGCTAAAGGAAGGAGGTAAAAGCAAGAGTCTTCAGCCCCAGGTGATAACCTGGCTCTACCATTTGTCACTCTGAGACCAGCAGCAAGTCTCTGAGGACTTGGACAAGGAAATTAACTCCTTTCAACCTCTATCTTGGTCACTTTCTCATCACCGGGACAAAATGCCCAACACTCACTACTTACAGGAGGAGAGCTTTGCTTTGGCTCAGTTTCAGAAGTTTCAGTCCATGGTTGGTAGACTCCAAGGTAGAAACAGCATGCTGAAAGGGCCTAGTGGAGGAAAGCTGCTCATATCATGGCAGTGCGGTAACAGAGAAAGAAAGGAAGAACCTGGGATGAGATATACTCTTCCTGGTCATGCTCCCAGTGACCTGCCTCTTCTGACAAGGCTCCACTTCCTAGCATCGCATTTAACTGTAAAACCCCACGATCCAATCACCATCCAAAGCCCCACTTCTGAACATAAGAGGTTTCTGGTGAATGTTCTAGATCTAAACCATAACTCTCAGTGTTAAATACAATGATCAGGGTGGTAGATTTATCTCCAGCAGTCTCTTCCAGGACTAACGGACCATGAGTTCTGGCTGTCCTCAGAATTGAACACATCCAGAGTTACCCATTGAGTTTTCATCATGAAGCCTGCTGTTCTTGCTGCCTGAAACCATCAGACCTCTTGAACTGGGAGGGCAAGACTTCTGTGAAACATTTACTTGGTATGAAGCATGAGCTGTACTTCTGACTTCTTGCAAAAAAGGATCATCTTTTCCAAGTATGCATGCAGTCTCTCACAAGAAGGACAACGTATGTTCAAACATGGAAAACTTGCACCTGTCTGCTGGTACTGACTGTGAAAGGTCCCTATTTCAAAGGATTCTATTAGAAGTTGGATGCTATTCAACTATTCAGTCATTCATCCACTCATTCACTGAAGCACACATCTCTGAGCACCTGCTTTGTGCTTGACTTCCCACAGTGAACGTGCATACCCAGCTGGCTGGGAGCTCACTGCCTTTCAGGATAGGGTCCACAGGCAGTCACTAGGCCATCACATCCCAGTGTGGTAAGAGCCAGTCTCCACTCACAGTCCCTGGACCTCTTCGCCAGGTCCCTGGGAGCCTGCCCTCAAGACACTTTCATCCCGACAGCGGTCAGTCGAGTCTTCTTGTCATGCAGCCCAGGTCTGCTTTGCTTGCGCCAAAGAAAGTCTGAAATGTCTGAAAAATTTTCTTTTTCTCTTCCCCTTAATGAGTAAGTTGCAGGTACATAATATTCCATAAGTATAATGTCTAAATACGTATATGTTCCCCAGTTCCCGTGTTCCCTGTGTGGGAGAGTAGTGAGGTGTAAGTATCATTTTCTCTAGAGCTCCCCTCTGGAACTGAAGCAAAGTCACTACCCCTCTGAAGGATTTGACTCCATGCACCTTGGCTTTGCTTACTCACCTCTGTCTCCTGTTCCCTTGCTCCTCTACTGGTTATTCCTGAAAATATTTCCCACTAAATAAATTTCCCAGGAATCTTGCCTTTACAATCTTCTGGAAAATACAATGCAAGAGTTGTCCCAACTGTGGGACACCAATGTGGGGCTGTGGAGGTCCCAGGAAGGGACATTAGAGTCAGAAAAACCTTCTAAGGAAGAGCAGTGTTTGCATGCTCCTGTGTGTATGTGTGTTGATGTGTATATGTACCTGTCTGTGTGTGGTGGGTGGAGGTGGAAGAGTAAAACTGTAAGCAGAGGAAACAGTAGGGCCCATAACCTCAAGGTCCCAAGTTGTGGTTAACTTGGGAAATAGTAAGTAATTCATTCTAGGTGGAGCACAGCACACACAGCACTACATGGGGAAACATTATGAAGGGGTCTGGGGTATGCAAGTCCTGAAGGTCAAAGTCATATTAAGACCTTTAAGGAAATAGTAAGCTGTTTGCAGTGATGAGACCACATCTACTCTTAAGGAAGATCTCTCTGTTTGCAATGGGAAGAACATGTCTAAGAAAAACAAAACGAGAGTCTAGAAGGCTGGCACAGACATGTGGACAATTACTGAGAAGAGATAAATAATAAGAGTGGAGTGGGAAACCATGTGTAGATTCAAGAAATGTTCCAAAATCACCATCAACACTGAAGTTTTGATTGATTGAATGATTCATGTTACCAGGCCAGGTAAGAAAAGAGAAGGAGCAGAAATGATTCCTATATGTATTCACAGGTTCAATTCCCAAGAAAGTAGACACTGATTTGCAGATTTGTATGCAGGAAGTTTACCTGAAAGTTCATTCAGGATTGGCCCTTTCTGGAGGAAAGAGAAGGGAACAAAATAGGGCAGAGGGAGAAGAGAAGTTGGACTGTGATGAGAAGAGAAAAACCACAATGATGGCAAGCATTCCAGTTAAAGATATCTGGAGTACCCAGTTCCCTCCAACTGGGCCCCTATTAGAGCCACTGAGGAACTGAATGCTGTCAGTAATCCTGGTTGTTCTATAGAGATTCTGAGCTCCTTCATTCTCAGACTGCCTGCTCTGACAAATCAAAGACAAGATGAAAAGAGTTCTGGTTGTCAGCTGTAGAAAAGTAGTCTGGGAAATTAGGGTTCTGCTCTCAGGAACTATGATGGAAGGTGAATATTTAATCATTCATGGGTCCAGGGATGATTCTGAAGTATATAAAGGAGGCTAGGCCACTTGCCTTTGTGCAACAAGAACACCTCAATTAAAATGCCATCCAGTTAGAAGAGGCAGAAAGAAAAACAAACCCTTCAGCTGAAATTTTGCACTGGGCTTTTTTTTTTTACATGTAAATCAAGGGATGCAAATGACATTTTCCATCAGTCATAACTGTCAAAAGCCCAAAGGTCTGCAGCTGTTAACCTGCAGTATTTACCCATTGACCATGTAAACATCCCATCAAGTTCCTTCCGGAAAGCAAGTCTCCAAGTCCAAGTTGCAAGTTCAGCCACTTGAAATATTTGACTTGAGTGGAGCTACGAAGTCTCAAAAGCAACTTTACTGAAGAAGGGTATCCTGAAGGTTGGGCTGTATTGGTTTTTGTGGTTTTTACTGTGGTTGTCGAGTTTGAGTTTGCTTGCTCTTTAAAAATACCTCCTGCTACAAACGAATTGCCCTTGGGCAAGGAGATGTCAACTTCAAGAGAGAAAACACAGTGCACACACATCTAAGGAAAGGTTAAGAAGAACCTGGTAACCTTGGAATAGTCTGGAAATGAGCAGGGCTAGCAGCAGTCCCTGTGTACAGTGAATGCTTGGTAAACAGCTGTGTGTTGGTGGTGGCTGCAGCTGACACTTTGTAGGTCAAACTCATTGTGGCCATTTCCTCACACTAGGAAAGACTGGATGGGCTGACATGGCTGACATGTTTATTCATATCTTTACTGGACTGTAAAATCTTTGAGTGTAGACATTATAATCTCTATATCCTCCTCACCCATGGCCTTATGTTAACCAAATCACATACACATGTACTCCAGATTGTACCCTAGATTGTTCCGTTAACCATTTTTAGAAGATCTGAGTAAAAGAGGGAGGAGATCTCACGTCAAAATAAGAGAGCAGAGTTCTGCATTGTTCTATTGCCTTTCTACTGCTGAGTGATCTCAAATGAGTTACCAAGTTCCTTGGAATTACAGTTTTCCCAACCAGAAAATGTATAAATCTCCCCCTGTTTACAAAGTGTTTGGTAAAACAACTGGAAATACAATCAAAAGATTATCAAGTGAGATCTCTCAACTAGAACAAAAATTAAACCATGACATTTTGGATAAACTCAGTATTTTGTTAGTCAAATTCCATTGAAATTATACTTAGGTACATTAACTTAATTTAAGAACTAGTGGCAAATTATATTACTATTTGACACATAACTGCTCTGCGTAATTATTCAATCAGAGCTCTCCTGAAACAAATTAATGCTGATGCAACCTAATTTTTTAATTTGAAATAGTTGAAGAATATAGAAAAGTATCAAGAATAATAAAATGAACACTCATACACCTGCCACCCAGCTTTGTTGCACATTCCCATTTTACCATATTTTCTTCATATATTTTCTTGAGAAATGATTCAGATGAAGTTCCTACAGTATCCTTCTTTATCCTATTGCTTTCCCTCTTTTTCTAGGGTAAGGACTTATCAAAGACATGATTAGTATCCCATGTCACATGTCCTCAGATTCTCTGTGGTTTCAGCCATGCTGACATATTCCATCTCTAGAGCCTAGGTCAAGCCTTTGCATCAATTGTCTACAAAACCCTCAAGAGTACATTCAAGGCAGAGATGAGGATTGCCAAAGTTTTAGGCCAGCCTGGCCTACATAGTGAGTGCAAGGCCAGCTTGAGCTACATAGAGAGTACCTGTCTCAAAAAAACAAATGAACAAACAAAAAGAAAAGAAAAGAAAAAGAAAAAGTACATTCAGCCCTCACATCAAGGAAATGCAGAGAAATAAATGTCTCTGGGGGAAACACCTACCCATAAGGACGGACGCAGAGTGCAGTCATCCCTCGTTGGTTCTAAGGCACTTTCATACACAGACACCAAAATCTACAGATGTTCATATTGTCTTTTTTGCTTTCTCATAGCTGAGACACAATACCTGACACCTACAACTTAAAGAAGGAAATGTTCATTTTGACTCTCAGTTTATAGAGGTTTCAGTCCACAGTACACTGGCTCCAAGGCAGGGCAGCATGGCAGAGAAGCATGGTAGAGGAGGCTTGCTTGTGTTATGTTGGCTGGAAATATAGAGAAGTTGAAGTAAAGAAGAAGGAAGATAGACTCTTCTAGGTCACACCCCCAGTGACCTACCTCCTCTTACCAGGCTCCATCTCCCAAATCACATTTAGCTATAAGCTCATCTGTGGACGTCCACTGGTGAGTCAGACCATCGTGATCCAATCACTCCCCAATAATCCACCGATGAGCACATGAGGTTTTGGAAGGACATATAGTATAAACCATAACACATATAAAAATGCATATTATTAGTATTTAACCTATGCACATCTTACTGTACACTTCGAATCATCTCTAGATGATTTGTACTATCTAGTACAAGTGCTATGTAGTGTTAGCCTTCATTACTTAAGGAATAATGACAAGAAGATGTCCATACATATTCTACACAGATGAAAACATCTTAGGCCTGAATGTGAGTGAGACTTGAGGCAAACAGTGCTCAAATAAGTGTTGGAGAGAATAAGGACCCATGCAGTGGTGGGAGGCTACGACAGGGTGTACCTGCACATTACTTAATTCACGTGCATTAAGCATAGTGCAAAGCACACAGCAAATTCAAGTTTTGCTTTTTGGAACATTCTGAAATAGAGTATTTTTTCTATCTAATGTTGGTTGACTACATGAGTGCAGAATCTACAGATACAGGACCAACCCGTATATATAAAAGTCTTTATCTTAAAAAGAGATTCCAATGCATTTGAGCCCTTTTGCCCACAGCAGTGACCTCAGTGAAACACCCTTCACTGGTTCCTTCAATTTCTTTTTTTCCTCTTCCTGCTCCCTATAAACGCTGTGCACCAAAGGGTCCTGAACTCAGCTGTGGGGACACTCAATCTAAGATACATGCTCCTACAATTTTATATTGATTACAGGCAGTCATAGTTTGATACTTTAATCACATATCCTTGTGTATATTCAGAAACAATCATTCATTTGGTGTTTTAAATTTCTATAAAAATGCTGTCATACTGTATTTTCTTTTTCCATTTGTGACTCATTCATTTTGTGGTTTTCCAGTATATGAATAGCCATATTATATCCAACTCACTAAACTATTGTTAAGTCTTTTCGAATTCATAGTACATTAATATCTAAAGGAACGTTTGAAATTGAAAAATTCAGTACAGGCTCAATTTTTCAATTAAGTGCAAATGTTTATATACACAGAAGACTGAAAATAATATTTTAGTAAAAATACTGATTTTCTGGGATAAAGAATTACATCGTGCTGAATGTGGCACTGACTATAATTGTCATGTCCTCATAACACATTCCTGTGTTGGTACTGCAGCTCTTAACTATTATGTGGCTTTACAAGTGTATTGGATGATATGCTATGTACCCCCAAGTCCTCACATACTTTTGATGGGGCTAAGTTTGGTGCTTGCTTGTATTCGGTTTGCTGTACCTGCCCAGGGGTGGAGCTGACGTACAGTGTAAGGGAAGGTGGGTCTTCTGCTTCTGCTTCTGCTCCTGTCTCTTGCCAGCATGCCTTGCGACTTGCAGCCACCATGAACAGCAGCCCCTCCTTGCCATGCTGCCATACAAGACAACATGTATGACCTTAATCAAAATTCTCAACTCTGTCAGACACTGATTTATCCATTTCCCAAACATGCTTAACTCAGTGCATTGCATATAGTAGGCACTCAGTAAATATTTGACAAATGAATGGCAGTCTGTTTTAGTCATCAGAAAATTGAGGCCCCCAAAGATAAAAGTATCAAGTACACACAACTCATAAACAGTGGAGCTGGAAGTAAAACTTAGATATGGAAGCCAATATTTGATTTAGGGTATTTTGAAAACCATATAATAATACGTTTTGTTGAGTAGCTTCCATAATTGGCAGTTACACCAGTACCAGCACAATAATTTCTGCTATTCAAGAACCAGTTTATCAAAGCAACAGAATAGAATATTCTCCCTTAACATGGAATGCTTGCAAAATTCAGAGTATTACCAAGTCTTTGTGGAAAAGAAACTGTTCTCTTTCATTCTTTATTTTTTTCAATTGAAATATAACCTAAATACATTAAAATGAAAAAATTACTATTCCATGGAATTTTATATTTGGTCACCATCACATTAAGACACAGAATGTTTTCAGTAATCCCAAAGTTTGCCTTCATGTCCAATTTCAGTAAATATTCTCCTCTTAAAAGATAATCATTGCTTGTGTTCTCTCACTACAGATTGTTTTTGCTATACAGGGACTCCATATAAATGGAATTATACAGCATCTATCTTTTGGTGCCTATTTTTTCACTCAAAGTTATGTCTATGAGGCACATCAATGTTGTATAATAAATCAGTAATCACTACTTTTTCATTGTTATATGATATTCCATTGTATAAATGTATCATACTTTACATACCATTCTACTACTGGTGGACATTATAGGATGTTTCCAGTTTGGGGCTATTATGAGTAAAAGTTCCATGAATTTTTTTTTTTTTTGTACCAGGGATTGAACTCACAATCTCGCGCCTGCCAGACAGGCACTTAGGCTGCTGAGCTAAATCCCCGGCCCTATTTTTTGAGGCAGGGTCTCGCTATGCAGTTCAGGCTGGCCTTGAACTCATTTTGTAGCACAGACTGGCCTCAGACTCACAAAGATCCTCCTGCCTCAGCCACCCCAGTGCTGGGATTAAAGGCATGCACCACCATGCCCGGCTACCATGAAAATTCTTAAACTTATCTTCTGAAGGATATAAAGCTCCTACAAATGGTGGGCACATATGCAGGGGTGAATTGCTGGTTCATAGGCCTGGAGCAGGTTCCATTGGAATAAATGCATTACTTGAGAAAAACTGCTAAGGATTTCCCTCACCTGAAAAGGCCGACAGAGAGCAGAGTTCCTGTTGCTAAATGGCTTCTCATTAAAAACTAAAGTCTTTGATTAGAAGGGACTTTAAAGTGGCAATGATCTAACCTCCCACACGACATCTGTGTCCTTCATAACTCCATTCATAGCTGATGGGAGCTGGGGCACCTTCAGCACGGAGCAGTCACTATTTCCAGAGCATGTGGAGAGAGTTGTTTCCATCCTCTCTTCCCCTAAATCGCCTATGTCTCCAGTAGGACTATATATATTCATTTGGCTTGGTTCTCACCCCCAAATTCCTTTTGGGAGTGAGTCATAAACTAGAGTTGGCTTAGATCAGAGCTAAGTGTGTTTCCATGTGAAGATGGATTAAGGTTCACTGCAGCTTCCATCAGTATTGATGGAGATGATGTGCAAATGAAGCGAAGATGTTGTATGACAACAGGTTAGGAAAGTCAAAGAATCCGGGCATTTATTGATTGTCTCCTTGTTGGTTCCACATGTCAAGAACTCTCAGCTCTTTTGAGGCCCTTGGCAGTCATTCAGTTCAAAATGTTTCTGAGCCCCAAAGTATTTCCAGACTTTTATTTAAGCACACGCAAGGAAGAGAATTTAACTTACTTTGAAAGAGTCCATCCCACAGTCATGCAGATACATTTGCTAGCAAGTGCTTTCTTTCTTTTAGCTTGAACTTGCTTTCTTTAAATTTCCATTTATTTTTCCTTATTTCACATACAAGGATGACTGAAAAGAAGTTTGGGACTTTTTTTTTAATTCAGCCATTCTGCAAATGTTAAAGGAGCCCTTTCAGTGCCATAGAAAGTTGTTTTTATTCAAAAAGTGAATTTAAGAAGGTTGGAGGCAGCAGCTAGGACTTCGGAAGAGGCAAACATTGCTTCTTGGATTAGTTTTCATAATTTGTGATTCCGTAGTAGAACCCTGCTGTTGTTCATTTTGTTATGGCTTCTCCGATCTTTGAAGGGGAAATGTTCAGCTTTGTGTTATGTATTAAGGCTACTGTGACATCTCTCTTCTGGTTACTCAGTGCCCTTGTACCCTAGCAGTTGATAAGAGCAAGGTCTGGCCTATCTACTGAGCTCTCTGGGACAATCTGGTTGGTAGTGAGGTATGTGGTAATGTAAAACAAGCATGACTTTTATAGTCAAATTAACATGCCTAAAATTGGTTTTCTGGTGTAAAATTGCTTTGAACTTTAGATTCCCTAAATGCAAAATCTAGCTTTTAATACCCAATTAAAAAAGAATATTTTAATTAGTTATGCTCATGTATATGAAGTACCTAACACTATGTTAAGTACATTAAAAAAATACTCAGTGCTATTCTGTTACCTAATATTCCTAATGACTGCTGCTCTTGAAATCATGGATGTTCAGTCATGAAAAGGAACTTCAATATGGTACCATGGGAAGAACTCAGGTTGCTAAATTTAACACAGTAGTTAGTGATGAGGCTAGAGAAAGTCATTTAACATCTCTTAACCTTAGGTAATGAGTTAGATGTTTTCTAGTCTTAGGTATACCTTTAAAACTCCATTCCCAAGATATCATCTTTCTGAATCTCCACAAAGCTGCCCAAAGAACACTAGGAAGTTCCCAGCCCCAGTCTTCCACCACCAGAGTCAGCTCCATCAGAGTTGGTTCAGCTTATTTGTTTATCCAACACCTCCATATACCCCTAGAAGTTTTAGGTTCCTTGTATATGAAACAACATTTTCTATCTTAAGAATATTGATGGTATGCAGTCTTCTGAAATTCTCAGAGAACCATGGAAATTCAGTAACCTTCATTTATCAACCAAATATACCTGTGAGAGGAGGCATTTTCAAACACACACAGGCCTGATAACAGTGTTCACAGGCTAAGCAACACAGGGTTAGACTATGAGAGCGGCTTAAAGTCATGCTTGGATATGTGATGTTGTTGACACGGTGGCTCTGCCAACTGTCTCTCTGGGTGGGGGCACCCTGACCCCTGGCATTCAGTTGATAGCTTGACAACTAGGAATGTGTGACAAGGCACAGTTGAGGCAATAACCAGCTAGTTCTCAGAATACCCTGAAATGGTTTATTGCACCCCCACTGAAAAACTTCCAGCCAAATGCAACAGCCTGGATGGTAAGTGCCATAATTTGGCATGATGTCAACCCACTCTATAATCCATTAATTCAATCAGCAAATGTTTACTGAGTGTCCTCTTCCTATATCGGCTGTTATGGAGGAACTGGAAAACAAATCAGATGGCCTGCAGTCTGTATTTCTGTCCTCAGTTCCACAGTGAACTGTCCTTTTGAGAACAGTCCAAATTCTAAGAACCTCCCAACTGGGCACTCTCCGAAGCATTGAATTGTGCAGTATGTTAGAGGACAGAAATCTAGTTTCCTCCACTGCACAATCCTGGGTCTTTTTTTTTTTTTTCAGGTGCTGTTTCCTCCTCAAACTGAGCAGAGGTACAAGGCAAATCTTCTGGACTCTGCTAACACAACCCTGCTTCCTTTGCTTCAAGATCTTGCCAGTGCTGGGTCAGATCTATTAACCTATGAAGTCCTTGATCTAGACAGTTCATTCACGGGGAGGGCGTTTGTTTATTTCACCAATCCAGGCATTTCCTGAAAAAAAAAAAAAAAGAGCCAGAATGAAACCAAACCAAACCATGTACCCGTCAGTAATTAGAATGAATGAAGGGACCGTTGATAGGGTGGGAGAGGAAAGTGGAGAGGAGGCAGGACAAGAGCTCTGCAGCTGCATACCAGCATCCTAACAAGAAGGAGAGCAGAATCAGTGTCCTGTTGCACACTACACAATCTCGCTGATTTGAGACTGAAGTTAAGCAAGCCTGACAAAGTGGTTCATCAAATCAGAGGCAAACCCCGCGTCTATTGGATCTCATTAATTCCTAGACCGGTTTATTGTCGATCTCAATCAATGCAGCTTAGCACGTGCACTTCTGTCTCTCCACACTTGCCATCCATCTATAGGTAGACTGACTGTTCTTGGAAATAATGTCACTGTT
This sequence comes from Dasyprocta punctata, assembly GCA_004363535.1. Classification (NCBI taxonomy): domain Eukaryota; kingdom Metazoa; phylum Chordata; class Mammalia; order Rodentia; family Dasyproctidae; genus Dasyprocta; species Dasyprocta punctata. Next base: position 58,995 of record RJWM01009261.1, read on the forward strand.
CCTGTCACACTGGCTACTGACCGTCTGCTGAGAATCCTAAAAGCCCTGTAGGTGGTGAGAGGGAAAGCAACTGGTGAGTCTCATTTACCAAAGGCCTTTCTATTTTTAATTTCTTGAAAATATTCCATGCTAAAGTTTCCTTTCTCTCGCTCTCACCCTTTGTGATATTTTTAGGCTGTGCAAGCTCTTCAGAATGAGCGTCTAGCTTGCTGGGCACTGCAAATAGATTTTCCCTTTACTTGTCAGTCATGCTGTACTACAGGCATGTGTCATGTGGAGAGCTGGTCCTTTCACTCCAGCCTTTTACATGGGCTTTGCTTCTGTGTGCTGCTAATCTGTCTAGAAATCAAAGGCACATCAGATTCAAAGGGGAGGCCCTGGCCCACAGTGGCCTGCCAGGGTTATTATGAAGACCCATCCATCCTGCACCGAGAGCTTGCTGGGAGCAACTGGCAACAGACAGGGGACAGCCAGAGATCAGGGATCTGAACAGGGAAAGGCGATTTGGGTGAGAGGAGGGTGGGAAGGGGCACAAGGGATCAAAACTTAAAACAGGAAAGCACCCTGGGGATGCTGCAGTCATGACTGTTTTTGGACAAGGACAGACACAAGTTTCATCAGAGATACTGTGCAGGGGAGACCAAAGGTCCACCCAGCCCAGGGTCTCCTCTGTCAGGGGTAGCTCAGGAGCTTCTGTGGGCAAGAGAAAGGGGTGGAGACAGCTGGTGAGCCATTCTCCTCTGTGTCGTCCTCCCCATCACACCTGCAGGTCCAGAGAGAGGTCTTGCAGCTGCCTAGCCTTCCCTCAAAAACTACCAGAAACAAATAGACTACAGAATCTATTAGGGCAGTGGTTTTGAAAGTGCAATTCCCAAGTGAGCAGCATCAGCATCACTTTGTGGAAGAACAACTTCTCACTCTCCATCCCAGACCTGTGCATACAGATACTCCGGGAGTGTGGCCCAGCACTATGGGTCCTAACCATTCCCTAGAGTACTCTGATGCATGTTCTAGTTTGCCAATCACTATATTACAAAAAATAAGGCAAACATATGTACTGAAGGGTCAATAGGAGGAAAATTTTTAAATGTATAAGGAAATGAAACAAATTTCATAGTCACTTCTCATATTAATATTTCCAAAGCAAAAATGAATGAAATGAGTACCATCCAATCTTGAAATTTACAATGACCATAGACCAGAGAAAAACAATATATTTTTAATTAGTATATTCACAAGCCCTTATTTGATGTTTCCCTTGGGGAGAGAGGGGTGAATTTTTAGTCTGTCTGTAGTCAGTTGGGACCAGTGCATGGTGCTTTGATTATGAAGAAAACACCCTCAAAAACCTTGCATGCCTGAAATTGTTGAGTCCCCTCCCCCTAAAACACTATTTGAAAAGTCACACACATGTGTTACAGGGATTACTGATGTCTCTAAAAGAAAACCCCACAAGTACAATTTTTAAATTTAACTTCTTGGCTGTTCAGTGAAGTAAAATAAGGTGGAAGACTCTCTTCCTTACTCAGTTCATGGTCTTCCTTCTTGTTTACTGAGACAATGGAAGTCAACAGAAGTGAGACTCTAGAGTAGCCAACCACCAACTGTCTTCACTTCCCTGCATCTCCTCCCTGTACCACATTCCCTCATGAAAGACCTTCCCATGAGGACTCTAAAACTAAGTCTTCCCCTTGTGGCTTAGAATCCCATCAGTCCTCACCTGTTCATTGATGGCTCTCCCACTGTCAACAATTTCCCCTTAAAAAGAGCAGAGTCATCTGCATAGAAACATGCTGCACTGTTGCCCACTTTAACAATCTCTTCTTACCCCACTGCTGCCCCCACCTGCCATTCCACTTCCATGCTCCATTTTATAGCCAGACTAAAATAAGCTTGATATCTCTGCTTTTTCTTACCCTACGCTTCTGGATTCTTTTCCAGTTGGTCTTCTGGTCTCAGCCACTCCTCTGAAAGCATCCTTCTTTGGGGCACCAGCAGTAACATTCTAATCATCCCTCCATCTCATCTAGCTCAGTGCCTCAGCAGCACTTGAGATAGTTCTCATCTTAACTGGTAGCTCCTTCTCTGTCTTTTCCCTGAATTCACCTCATTTCTTTCTATTCTAAACTTTAGAATGACCCAGAGCACTCCTTGTGCCTCTTGTCTACTGTAGCTCTACATCTTGCCTAGGTGAGTTCATCTTACCATCTCTATGCAACTGCCCCCATCATTCATTACTTGGATTATTACAGTAGTGTGCACCATTGTCCTACTGGTTTTTCCTTTTTGAAGTTGCTCCTTTTGAAAGGCAAGTCAGATCATGGTCCTTCTCTATTCATTACCATCTCAAGTTATCTCAACTTATATACAATAAAATGCAGATCTAAACCTAGACCTGTAAAGCCCTGTATGACCCTTTCCTGGCTTTCTCTGGGACCTCTGTTCACACCAACCTCTCTATTACTCTTGGGCTCCAAGTACTCTGACTTCCTTGATGGTCCTTTAACCTGCCAAGCTCTTCCTACCCCAAGGCCTTTACACATGCCATTGTTTCTCTGCCTAGAACACCCTTCCCCTGGTATCTAAATTTGTACTTCCTTTACTTCATTCACATCTCTGCTCACTTTACCAGGGAGATCTAAAACCTATCTAAAGTCACCTATTCATTCACAGTCCATTCAGCCTCCACCATCTGTCCTTTTACCCTACAATATTTTTTTCATAGCACTTATTACTGCTTGATATGTTATACTTTTGCTTGTTCATTGTAAGCTCCTTCATGTAGAATGCAGTGTCCATGTTTCCCTAGTGTCTCAGTCATTTTCCCATTGCTGGTACACAGCACCTGACACCAACAATTTAAAGAGCAGAGGTTTATTTGGCTTACAGTTTCCAGTAGGTTCAGCTCAAAGTTGGTTGGCTCCAAGGCAGAAATGTATGGTGGCAGCACATTGTGGAGGAAAGCTGCTCATCCCATGGCAGCCAGGAATCAGAGAGTGAAGGGAATAGCTGAGGACAAGAACACATCCTTCCAGGTCACACCCTCAGTCATCCATCTCCAACCAAGCCCCATCTCCTAACAACACATTCAGCTACTGAGCGATCATGGTGCCTCAGTTTATGAATTCAATTATTTCCATGATACTAACACCTAACACTAGAACAATTCCTGGCACACAGCAAGCTTCCATTAATATTTTGTTGAGTGAATTAATGAATACATGAACCAGAGATTCTTATATAATCTGTCTCATAAAAAGAAAAGGTAAGCATGGGAAACTTTATACTTCCAGAGAGCATTTACAAGTTCCCTGGAGAATTCCACATACTTTCTGACTGAGTTTAGAATTGATTTCAATGATTTGTGGTGATATTCATATTTCAATTGACAGCAGAGTCTCCAGTGAAGCTTATGTAGATGTCCAGGCTCTACCCCAAGGAGATGTTGATTTGGGAAGTCAAGGCTGAGGTTCTGAAGAGCAGACTCCTGAAAGTGTGGAGTTGAGTATGGAACCGGGAGATGTGTTGTTGATCTGAATCTTAATCCCATATTGTTGTAGGCTCTAATATTTAAAGTGAGGGTAATAATCATATCCCCATATCACAAAATTGTGATAGAGTAGTGTCTTGGTTTATGAACTTAATTTGTTTTAAGAGTTTGGGGAAATAGATGCATTTGTGTTTGTGTGGGGAAGATGGCCATGGTCATGTTTGTCAACTGATGTGGAGTTTTTAAACAGAAGCAAAATTTTGCCAAATGCTTTTGTTTGCAAAACGAATTGCTTACAAACTGAAGCATTTGTGAACCAAGATATTACTGTAATTAATACATTCATATACACAAACTCCATAGAAAATGTCCAGCATGTAATAAGCATGTACCATTATTATCTATAGTTTATAAATTCTTCAGCAATTCTGGTTAGCATCCAGGTTTGAGATTCATTAGTGTAGACTGTAAACTTCACTAAATAAGAGAAAGGAGGAGTGGGGCAAGCCATAAGCTGAGGAGAAATAAGAAAGCATGCATGCCCTGGTTTCTGAAGGGTGGATAGGACTGAGCAGATGATGGGACAAGGCACCATGCTCTCCTAAGGACACTTAGGAGCTCTGGAGCTGAACTAGAGGAATATAACCTGAGTCACATTCTCAGAGGTTATTCTTGCCCAGATAACTAGTTTAAGGTCAAAAGAACTGTCTTCTCCAACCAAAGCTGGTAACAGAAAGACCCATGTGCCATGCCCAGGGTTTCTAGGGCCTAGAAATATCACAGGCGTGCTAACTGGGCCTCAGCATCATGGGAGTACTGTAGGAAGCAGTAACCCATCTTCCAAGACAACAGCAGCTACCAGCTTCCTTATAAAACTTCTCCAACCTACTCACTGATATCAAAAATCCCTTAGTAGGGGATGAATAAGATGTTGAAAATAAAAGCTTCCATAAAAAAAGTACAGGTATAAATTGACAGTAGCACATGAAACAAGGAAATCTTAGTCTTTCTGCCAAGGGGATTTTGATAAGAAGAAGGGCTTACTGTGCTCTTAGCTCCACTCCACCAAAGCTCTGAAAAATAGGATCCAGAAGAGTTGGCTATCCTAGTTCTTACCTCTAATAGAGGTCATGATTATTGGGAGACTTAATTCACTTAAAGAATATCATGGTCATGATTTATATTTTTCCAAGTTTCTTTTTCTCTGGATATGGCTTCATTTAACTCAAGTGAAGTGGCAGTGATGGCCTAGCCTTTTCTTCCACTTGTGAACCAAAGCAAAGTTTCATCAACCAAGGACCAAATCCAGGTGTTTATATAATTCAGTCATTTAACCAACAAGTATTTATTAAGTTCCTGCCATGAAATAACCAGGATGGCAACTGCACAGAAATTTAGGAACTAATCCATTCCTGTGTACTTCTCTTTAGAAAATACCTTTTGCTTTTATTCAAACTATTTTCCAAGCCCATCTTCTAAAGACTACCACCTAGATCCAGATTTAGGACCATGTAGAAAAATCTGTTATGTTTTATCTGAAACTACTGGAAATGCTTCATTTTTCCTCTAATACTCCATCTTCTCATGCCTCCTCCCACAAGTCTCCCTTCCAGTTCCTTCCCTGAAGGCCTGAGATTCCTACCTCCCCACCTCCTCTCCCAGAGTCTGGTGTATCTTTTCAGAGCTGGGACATCTCTCTGCCCATTGACTTGACTGTCAGTATCCAGATTCCTTCTTTGGCTCCCAGGATCTCCCTGTGTGCTCCGCCCTTACAGGTCCACTATAAAGTGGAATTGCAACCACTACTTGGAAAAGGTTAGTCTAATAGGTTGAGCTCCCAGCCCTGATTGCTTTCTTCAGAGACAGTAACAATTTTTTTCAAGAACAATTCTTTTGTAAGGCAAGTCCTCATGAGACCATGCTCAGGTAACTCTCCCAAGCTCTACTTTTATATCCATCTCTCCCCTATTTTGCCCAGACTCACTTTTCCTTAAGGTTTCATAATAGACTCCAAGTCAAGGCCCACTCCACAGCTGATCACATCTGAGCAGTTCAAATATCCCTGTCTTAGTTACTTTATGCTTGTTGCCAAGACAAAATACCTGACGCCCCAAATTATGGAAGGAAAGGTTTATTTCTTACAGTTTCTAGGGAGTTTCAGTCCATACTCAGTTGGCTCCAAGGCAGCGTGGCATGGCAGGGCTCCTGTTCATGGTGGCTACAAGCAGCAAGGAGCACTGGCAAGAAAGGGCGAAACTAAGTAAGAGAAAGACCCGCCTCCTTTACACTGCATGTCAGCTCCACCCCTGGGCAAGTGCAGCAGTCACATTGCCAATCCCAGAGCCAGACAACAAACCAATAACAAGCACCAGACTCAGCCCATCAGAAGTATATGAGGACTTGGGGGGACATAGTATATCACCCAACACAATCCCTGACATTTTCTTAACCTGAAAATAGAGCAACCATCTTTGACAAACCTCCACATGTACCACTTGTGTTGATGACAGTGGCCACCACGTGTTGTGCAATTTACAGCTAGAAGATTAGACAGCCAGGTACTTTACACAAATGATTGTGTTTAGTCTTCTTAGCACCCCTACAAAATAGGTAAGAAACTGAAGCAATGGGAAGGGAGGGAATTCATCAAAAATCATACCATAGTGCAACAAATTTGGTTACTGGGCTCTCCTATATTTTGAGAGATGCTAAAGGTCCACCCTTCAAAAGGTTCATCAAATTGTCCCTTCCTCAATCTGTGCACACAGATGTGCAGGCATGTGCATGCACACAAACATATACACACATACGTATGCACACGTAGCACATTCCTGTCTCACTGAAATCAATAAGTAGAACTTGTCACATGCTAACCCAAAGGATCCATCAGATTCTACAACTTAGATTGTATAACCAGGAAGATAAAAACCAAAGCAGACTCCTGAGGGGATGGTTAGAACTTCTCAGCCCATCCTCATAAAGAGTTCTGATGTAGAAGAAGCACTGAATCATGAGTTCAAAGACTTAGGTTGGCATTCCAGCATGGCTACTTACAAGTGCTGTCACTTTGAAAGCATTTCTTGATCTCTCCAGGTTTCAGTTTCTTCATCTATAAAATGGGAACTATGGTGCCTGCTTTACCTCTCTTGTAAGGAGAATCAAATAAGATAATGAAGAAGAGCTTCGAAGATATCAAAGTGCACCTGTCAAGAGAGAAGACAATAAATGCCTTTGCATATTCAAACTAGTGTGATTCAGACCATAGGGATTCTATAGTCACGAACTCAGGTATACAAAATTGTAATCTGAAAAATTTCCCAGAAACTGGACCTAAATTCGATCTGGGATTCCAGTCTGTCTGATGCAGAAAACATGGACTGATCTCTAGTAGGCTGTCAAACTCTTCACTGATTTTCTCAGTCCTCCAGATTAAATAAAGCTCAGACTCTGAATTCCCTGTGCTGGCCCTTCTCCAGGCTGGAGCTCAGCATGCATCTTACTGGATGCTGTCTCACCATCAGTAAGAAGAAGTGCCTCCCTCTTAGTTTCCACCTGTCTAAGTTTTTTGAGATGTGCCTTTGTCCTCATTCTCTGCCTGGCTGGGCTGTCCATTCTATACTGAGATGTCCGTTTGGGTGACACTGTTTCTCTGTCGCTCGCTCGCTCTTGCTCTTGCTCTCTCTCTCTCCTCTTTCTCCTTGTACTCCTTATAGCTCATTTGCTCAGCTTACTTATTTTCTCCTCCCCTACACGTGGGCTCATTTAAAGATCCAGTACTTGCTCCTCCACTGCTTTTCTCTACATTACCTCCCTCAGGCAATTTATCTACCTTTCTGGTTCCCCAAACTTACATCCAAGATGAAGATCCCTAAATCAAAGTTCTGGCTCCAAGTTTTTCCCTAATCATCATAGATTCATGATGTTTCCAGAAGGAACCATTTTCCTTCACGATTTTGCATTTGCAACTGCCTCGTGGGCATTCCCTCATCTTAATTTCTTCCCTATCACCCAAAACACACTGTGACTAAGACTGAATGTATTTTCTGTTCCCTAGAGAGCCAACTCCTCTTTGTGCTGCCTTACAGTTCCCAAGGGAAGTGGCATGACCTTGGCTGTTCAGGTTCAAACTTTGGAACCTCTCTGAATTGTTCTTTATTTCCCTCTTCCCCTCTCCCACATCAGGTTAGGCCTCGTAGTGCATACTTCCCACCATTTAAAGCCTCTGGTACTGCTTTTTTCTCTTTTCATTCATACTGGCACCACTAGAGTTCACACAATTACTACTTCATGCCTTGATTGCTAAAATGGTACCTGACTTGTTTCCAATTAAAATGCATCCAGGCCAACACTCTTATCTACTGTCTCTGTGACCTCCCAATCAATATTTATGGAGTCATAAGGCACCCTTAATGGGCGGCACAAAGTTCACAAATGGGCTTTAGGGGGAAGTGTGGACACTCTGGATTTATATAAAATAGCACTTAAACTATACAATTAGAGATTTGATGTCAAATGCAAATGTTTCTCAGAGAGGGAGCATGTCAAGCATATCAATTTAAACTCACAGCCGAAATTCAATGGCCCTGTTAAGACTTCTCCTGAGGCCAAGTTTGAGGTGAGAGAATAAAGGCCCAGGAATGGAATTGGGGACAAGGTTCCTCCTCCTTTTCCACTTGAATACTCACAGAAGCCCTTGACTTGCTTTTTTGGATTCCAATCAGGAATTCATTCTTTCTTCATTTATTCATTTCATATATTGTGAACACATGTCACGATTTTACATACTTCACAAGCCTTTTTGACAATTATGCTCTACTCATTTTACAGATGAGGACACTGAGGTTTAGAGAGGTTAAACCCTTGACCACAAGTCACACAGTTGGACAGAAGGGCTGAGATCTAGACCCAGTGTAACTACAGGGTTCACATTCCTTCTAAAATATGTTCCTTTCCACTTTTCTCCATTCCAGGCACTGGCCTGGACCTAGAAATACAAAAATCAAGAGAGTTAAATGAAGTGAGGTATGTTAAAAAACCTGGAATTAGGCCTGACCCAAAGTAGGGATTTGAAACCATTTGTTAAAAAAATAATCAATGGAAAATAGTACTGAGTGCTCAATTTAAGGAACTCATAGTGTGATAAGAGAGAGTCCTATAAAAGGTTAAGGAGGCCCCAAGGAGAAGGGGCTAACTGCTGCAGCAAGCAACTTTTTCAGTGTCCAATAAGGGAGGACAGGTAAGTCACCACCTGACAATAATGGTGTGCCACATGGAACAGTGAACAACGTGAGACCCACAGATCAGCTTCCATCAGCTTCCTTCCCCTTTAAAAAATAGCTATTAAACCAATCTAGTACAATCTATAATTTTACCCATGAAATTGAAACCAAGAAAAGAGAATAAAGAAACTGTTCACCACCAACAGCTCCAGATAGCAACATTACAGGAAATTTTTTCTCCTTCTCACTTCTTCTCTTTAAATACTTCAGATTCCACCCTGAAGATGGAGGCTTTTATCTACAGAAAAGGACAATATTATTGAAAGAAACGGAAGTAGAGGTAAGATCCCAGTGCCGGGGGTACTGAATCTTTCCCTCCATTCTTCTATCACACAAGGCCCCCACTTCTGCTGCACAATGTGTCCTTGAGCCAAGTGGGGCTGTAACTGGTTGTTAGGGAAGAATCATCTCCCGGATAAACACACTGTCGTTCCCTGAGGCTTCACACTTGACTACTGTATTATATAGCGAAAACCAGGTGTAAGATTTTAGCCAAAGTACAATTACAAGGCTTTATGGGAGAAAAAAGTAGCCTGATGGAGGTCTTGATGCTAGTTCTAAGTATTTAGTGTAATTCCCTTTCTACCAAGGAGGCTGATGGATTTCATTATTACTCATCTGATTTTTCAGGGCCAACCTGCATCTTGAATTAATTAATCATTCTGTCATCCTTCTGCCCTCTTCTAACCAGCGGCATTAGACCGCTACTGATTCCTGATGCCTTAGATGGAGGGAAGCCTGCTCAGGTAGCTATGGTTGCTGTCTAGCACGTGGCTTTTCTCATCGCCTGCCTGCTCTTTCAGTGGACAATTTCCACTGTTAATGTGATACATCAAGGAGTCGACCTCAGGGAGTCCTTGCTCAGGCATCTCATTGGTGATTTCCAGCCTGCCTCAAAAGCCAGCACAGAACTACTTCTATTCTTCCTTCCTTTCTTTGTTTTTGCTTCCAAGTGACCTAGTTTCCTCCGCCCTTCACCCCAAAAGAGGCGTCAGGGAGTTTGTAAAGATCTGGGCAAGTGGATCGACATGGCCAGAGCAGCAACAGTAGCTGCCAACTTCCAAGATTCGTGTTGTTTCTTAATGATTCTTTCAGAGCCAACTTTCAAGCA
>RJWM01009262.1:0-68865 GCA_004363535.1 Dasyprocta punctata
TTCAGGTCCCTGCATGTTGCAGAGAGACAAATCTGTCCAATTTTCAGCCATTACAAGTGCCAGAAGAGACTTCCTTCTGCAGTTGTGGGAATTTCCACAGATACCCAGCAATGGGAGACATTGTGGACTTTGTATGGGGGCAATGAATCCCACACACCTTTATTGTTGGTTCCATCTGTATGACCACTGGGACTTTTGCAGTCTCTAGGTGAGAATAAGCAAACTTTACCAGAAGATTAAAGGAACAGCCTGAGCTAACAAGAGAAACCTCAGAATCACCAAACATACATATTTCTTCCTATAAACTGCATCCACCACAAACCATTTCTTGACATATTTGAACCTTCTAGTTTTCCCACTAGCTCTCCCTTTCTATTTCTGGTAAGGAGAAAAAGTCTTATAATACAAAATCCCCTCTATACTTAGAGCTTTCTCTGTATTCTCTTTTTATCCTACTTACTATAATCTTTCTATAACAAACCTGGCAGTGGCCACTTGTATTTTAAAGTGCCCCTCTCCTCCTCTCTTTTTTTTTTTTTTCTTCTTCACTCTCAGATTGTTACATTTTAAATTTGGCTGGCTGCCAACAAACCTCTAAGTCAGCAGAAAAGTAAATTAACACTGTAACTGTAGTCTAAGAAGTTAAAATGCATAAGAAATGTTCTTGTGCATGAGGCTGCCTGGCACTCTGAGTGTCTATTTTACCTCCCTCTGCATCAACTTTGCTGTCTCCAGAACAACAATTTCAGGTCTTCCTGCTGCCTTTAACCTTTCTTTTTAAAAACAGGTCTAACTAACAAGTGGTATTATAATTTAGAGCCCTCTTGACAGTTCTTCTGGTAGTGTATGTGTAACTTCCTTCTGTCTATTTGTTCTTGATAGAGCCTTATCTCTAGGGTAGGCAGAGAGAGGGATGCAAGCAAAGAGTGAAGAAAGTTTGGGCATAAGGGACTTCCTGCTACTTACCACTTCTCTGCAGGCACTTATCCAGGTCACAAAAAATTCAGAAATCAAATGTACCAAATTCAGTCCATTGGCCACTATTGTTTAGCTTGTACCTAGGCCAAGCCATGAGAGAATAAAACATGAGATGGTTAGGGTGAACATCCTCTTTTAAACCCAGGGGTGAAAGATTTTTAGAAGGCAGCCCAAAGAGGAATTTGAGAAATTTGGGAACCCATAGTAACTGATGAGAGAGTAGCCAGGAGTCTGTAGCCTTGTGTTTGGACATCCCCCAAATAGGACCAGGGATCTGAATGGATCCTCTACATGGCCCGGTCACATCAGAGAAGGTTTTTTTGGGAGATTGGGCAGGCATCCTTGCTCCAATTTCTCTGGAAGTCCACCACATGGTCTGGCCCTGTGAGATCCCCTGGGGTCTGGGACAGACCTACAGTTTCCAGTCACCTACGGAAGGAAGGGGGTCGATCTTACCAGTCCTGGGATGGATAGCGATAGGTCCAGTATTGTGGAATATTAGTAAGAAATGACAAATGACCTAGTGATCATAAAGAAGACAGAGAAAGAAAGAGAAAGAAAAAAATGCAGGGCAAGATCACAAAAGGAAGAGGCGGGGATGCTGGAGTGGCCCCTCAACCCCTTCCTCATACATGCCACCAAAATTTTAGGAGGAAAAAAAAAAGGTATAAGCTCAACAGTACAGGTTTATTTCAAACAAACCTGAGAGGGACCGCCTTGGCACTTAGACCGAAATGGTTCCTTTCATACAGGCTATGAGGTCTGTAGGGTCATGAGGGAGAAAGTTCAGTGAAAGGAAATTGTGGCTACCTGCCAGAGACAGGACTTGAGAAAGTACAGGGAATAGAGGTTGCTATCAATAGCAAGGCTGAATACTGATGGGAGTTACAAGGTGCAGCCATCTTACTGGGCCTTATTAACCCATGCTTATTCATCCTTATCAGGTGCAAAAGCATAGCGGGGGGCGGGTTTTAGAGTGGCTCCAGTCAGCCTAGGGTGGTAGGGGTCAGATTCCTTCAAAGGCATCTTATGTTCCTCCTACACAAAGCCCAAACCTGGAATTTCCCAACTCACAACTTTAGTCCAGAAATCAACCCAGATATGTTCATTTCTCTCTCAAACTGAACAGGGCCATCTCTGACAACATCACATGACTACAGCCTATGAGCAGGGTAGATAGATCGGGATCCCCACCAACAAGCAGCCAGAGTGTTGTTGGTTTGAATGTGGTTTGTTCTGCCAAGGTTCATGTGCTTGAGGTTTGGGGCCCAGAGTGGCAGTGTTGAGCTGATGGAAACTTTAAGAGAGAAAGAGAGAGAGGTAATTAGGTCCAGGGTTCTACCCTCATGATGAATGTCCCATGGAAGTGGGACAGGCCTCTTGGGTCTCACTGGAATAGATTAGTTCCCTGCAGAGTGAGTTGTTAATATAAAAGTCAACCTGCCTGCTCCCTGCTCTGTTGCTTCCTTGGCTGCACGCATGACTTTTTCTGCACAAAGCTGGTTCACTTTTCACTCTTTCACCATATCATGACATACCCAGTAGCCCTCATCAGGTACTGGCACCATTTGTACCTCCCAACCACCTAAATCATAAGGCAAATAGATCTCCTTTTTTTTTTTTTGTACAGTACCCAGACTCAGGTATCCTGTTATAGCAACACAAAATGGACTAAGACACATGGAAAATCGTACTGGGCCTGAGACTCCCCTCCCTGCCAAGAGATAGCAAAGAAGCCAGGAAGAATGAGTAGGAGAACCTCCATAAATAATGAACTGCCTGATATTGGAAGTCTCTTTGTCCTAGAGGGACTAGTAATCCATTCCCACTCCATTCTGAGCAAGAATGAGCAAGAGGAACCCAGCCAGAAAAAGCAGCTGGCTCTGGAAGTTTTGTACCCTATGGGCTTGATGCCTGGGAGTCTGGGGCAAAAGAAACCCTGTGTAACCTACTTCCAGCTCAGAAAATTCTCTCTGTTCCCCACAAGTAGTCGGTATCCCACTATAGATGTTTCTTAGTCACTTTCTTGTTGCTGGGACAAAATATCTGGCACCTTCAAGTTAAAAGAGGAAAAATTTATTTTAGCTCACAGTTTGTAAAGGTTTCAGTCCATAGTCAGCTGGCTCCAAGACAGGCAGGCATGGCAGAGGGCATCACAGAGGATAAACAGTTCATGGCGTGGCAGGCAGGAAGCAGCAAAACTCCTTTTTCCTTCCTTTTTATTTCATCTGAGCTGCAAGCCTATTGGTTGGTGCCACCCTTGTCCAGGATGGGTATTCACTTTTCCCTCCCAGCATCCACACCCAGAACTATACTAAACTAATGAGTGGACTAATCCAGTATCACACACTTATGCTCCAGTCACTCCCAAAAGCCCCATGAGTGTGTGAGGCTCTGGGGGGACATCTAGATATAAACCATAACCAGGTTGCCAGCCAGGAAAGCTCTATGCTCCACGGGCCTGAGATACCCTTCTTGTGTCCCTTCAGCAGCACCACTAGAAGCCGGGGGGAGCCCCAGGGGCAAAGAAAACCAAGTAGGTCTCTACAATCAAACTGTCATAGTAACCACGGCCCTCAGAAGTAGGCCAGGACCTGTATGTGACATATGAAAAAGACTGATTGCCTGCTAAAGAAAAAGATTTAAATAAACCCAGAGGTTCCTGACATAATACCTAGTTTATAATTCAAAATCACCTGTCATGCCAGGAACCAAGAAAGAAATCATCATTTGGCTGAGAAAAAAAAAAAAAAAAAAGAAACCAACCGACATCAACACTGAGATGAATCAGATGTTGGAATTATCTGACAAAGATTTTAGGCAGCTGGCATAATAATTCATCCACTACAAGTTCTCTTAAAACAAGTAAAAAAAATGTAATATAAACCTCAGTGCAGAAATCCTGTAGAAGAAATTTTTAAAAAGCCAAATAGATTTGGTTTTGGATACATACAAGAAAGAAGTGACTGCAGTGTATGACCCAGAAGTATTAAGCACATACATTGTTATGAAACTATCATGACCATACATCCCCAGAATGCTCTTCATCTTGCAAAACTGAAATTGTATTCATGGGAGACCCCTTCCCTATTGCCCCTTCCCCAGCCCCTGGCAACCATCATTCTACTTTTTGTCTCTATGAAACTGACCACTTTAAGGTACTTCATGTGAGTAGGACCATTAAATGCTTGCTCTTGGTGTCTAAAATATTTCATTTAGCATACATAGCATAACACACATAATGTCCTCAAATTTCATTCACATCGTAGCCTAGGTCCTTTACAAGGGTGAAAAATATTCCATTATGTGTTGTTATGGAAGTGAATATTCGTGTCCTCCCTCCCCAGAGTAACATGCTGAAGCTCTGTCTGAGTGACTGTTTTTTTGGAAATGAGGCTTCTAAGGAAGTGATTAAAGTTAAAGGAAGCTATTGGGCTGTGATGGTTAATCTTGACAGTCAACTTGATTGACTGGAGAGACATCTAGGGCATTAGTAAAGCACACTGCTGGATGTACCCCAGGGGGTCATGGAAGCATGACCTTGGGTCTATATCTGGTCCCTCACATCTTCCTCCCAGGCTCTTCTGCTCCCTGCTTCCTTGATTGTTGTGAGATGCACAGCTTTCTACCACACCTTTCTGCCATGATGTTTCTGCCTTGAGACCAACCAACCATGAACTGGAACCTCTGAGACTATGAATCAAAATAAATATTTCCTCAACTGAAGTTGTTTTCCCAGCCATGTGGTCACAGCAACAAAATGCTGACTAATACAATTGTAGAGCCCTACTTGGATAGAATTGGTGTCCTTATAAGAGGAGATACCAGAGAGACATCCTCAGTGCTGTGTTTGCACTAAACAAAGGCCATTTGAAGACAAGGAGAGAAATCAATCTACAAGCCAGGAAGAGGACACTCACCAGAAAATAAATCACCTGGAACCTTCATCTTAGGTTGACTAGCCTCCAGAAGTGTGAGAAAATGAATTTCCGCTCTTTAAGCCACCTGGTTGATAGTATTTCATGATGGCAGCCAGACCAGACCGTTATACTGTGCACACTTACCACATTTTGTATATCTAGTCATTCACTGATAGACATTTGAGTTGCTTCTACTTTTTTAGTTATTTTGACTAATGCTGCAATGTTTCAGAGGAGATGGTCAAGTGGTTCAAGGTGCAACTTGCAAGGGGGAAGCTGATTGCGGACAGACAAAATTCCAGACATCATAGTGTAAAATTGATAACCTTGGCAAGATGAGGACTTTGAAAAGAATAACGTTAATGATTGGTAAGTGGGTTATTTGACTATATGAACAATGTATCTGTGCAGATAAATGAGTTCACAGAAATTTCCTAAAGCAAACAGTAAAAACATTTATTGATTTATAGCCTTGTCTTCCTGGACAAGACTTCCCTGGAGCAAACAGTTAAACCAAGCGGCCTCTTCCCTATATCCTGATATTTAAGCAGTATGGATGTAAGTGGTCTCAGCTCTCACCTTTATTATTTTGATAGATTCTAATATACTCAATTTCTTTAAAATTTTTATCAAAATGTGGGGGGGGTATTGCTTAGGGTTGAAGGCTTGAACCCAGGACTTGGGCATGCTAGGAAGATCCTCTATATCCCAAACCCTATAAAATTTTTTGAGTGCTGACCCAGAACCACTATGTTAGGCCAAGTGTGGTGGCACATGCCTGTAAACCCAGCACTCAGGAGGCTGAGGCAGAGGGATTGCTGTGAGCTAAGGGCAGGCCTGAGTTACCAAGCAAGCCGCTTAGTGAAACTCTGTCTCAAAAAGATCAAAAAACAAAACAAAACATAACAAAATGAAACAAAACCACTACATTTCAGTTGAGAAAAAAAAAAAAACTACATTTCACCACCCATTCATGGGTCATAGCAAACAGTTAGAAAATATTAATAAATTGTGTTTTAAGAACAAATGAAAGCCAGGCGTGGTGGCACATGCCTTTAATCCCAGCACTCGGGAGGCTGAGGTAGGAGGAGAGTTGTGAGTTCGAAGCCAGCTTGGGCTACAACGTGAGCGCAAGGCCAGCCTGAGATACATAGTGTGACCCTGCCTCAAAAAACTAGGGCTGGGAGTTTGGCTCAGTGGCTTAAGCACCTGTCTGGCAGGTGTGAGGCTGTAAGTTCAATCCCTGGTGCCACAAAAAAAAAAAAAAAAAAAAAAAAAAAAAAAAAAAAAAAAAAAAAAAAAAAAAAAAAAAAAAAAAAAAAAAAAAAAAAAAAAGAAAAGAAAAGAAAGAGGGCGGTGTAATAGAATGAATAATAGATTGGTAATAACCCCCTCCACAAAAACACATGTCCGTCCTGAAACTGTGATTGTGACCTTATTTGGAAAAAAGTTTTTGTAGATGTAATTAAGTTAATAATCTCAGGATGAAATTGTCCTAAATTATCACCGGGGTGGTAGGGGAGCTACATTTAATGATGAGTATCCTTAAAAGAGAAGAAAAGGGGCAAGACACAGAGAAGAAGTGATATGAAGATGGAGGTGAAGGTTGGAGTGAAGCATCTATCAGGCAGAAGTGCCAAGGATTGCCACAGCCACCAGCAGCTAGGAAAGAGCCAGGAAACAGAGCCTTCAGAAGGAAAGAACCCTGCCAACATTTTTTTTTTTTAATCCTGGGGATTGAGCTCAGGGCCTTCAAACTCTGCTACATTCCCAGTTCTTTTCCTACTTTTTGAGACACAGTCTCACTAAGTCATTAAGTTCCCTAGGCTGGGCTTAAATATGTGATCCTCTTGCCTTAGCCTCAAGAGCGCTAGGATTGCAGGCCTGTACCACCACACCCAGCTCTGCCAATATATCAAATATATTTTGTCTTTTTATTATTTTCTTGAGGTACTGGGTCTTGAACCCACGGCATCGCGTCATGCATTATGTCATCAGTTGAGAAGGGAAAAGTTTCTCTTGAATAGTACTGTGAAGATGGACCTGAGGTGC
Source organism: Dasyprocta punctata (assembly GCA_004363535.1). Taxonomy (NCBI): domain Eukaryota; kingdom Metazoa; phylum Chordata; class Mammalia; order Rodentia; family Dasyproctidae; genus Dasyprocta; species Dasyprocta punctata. The sequence continues at coordinate 6,951 of RJWM01009262.1, forward strand.
CAGAATCCAGAGTGGATGTGTGTAATGGAATCATTGCAATTACTCAACTGGAAAATATTGGTGGCAGCTATTTTGAGCAGAGAAGATATGTTTTTGGATGTGTTTTGAAGATAGGATGGACTTGCTGATGGGGTACAGACAAGGAAAAGGAAGGGAGGTCAGTCACGACTGACCAATGGAACAGTCTAGACCTTTGAAAACACAGAAACTCAATATATGACCAATTATCAAATGAGAAAACGGTTCTGGCACAAGTGATAAACCACGAAGAGAAATAAAGAAAAATTGAATGTATTCCTGACCAGGCCAAAGGCTACAGTCAGCATGAAAAGCAAAACCTGAGAATGTCTTAGAAGAAAAAGTAGATGAATTGAAGACACAATCTGAACAATGCTTTTGCTAATGGAATATGAATAACTACTGAATTTTTGGCTTAAGCAATTAGATGGCTAATCAAAAATATTAATCATATTAGCTAGTATTTCTGCAGATGGGCCAAGCAGTTTTCTAAGCAACTGCCATCCACTGTCCCACCCAATCCTCGCTGATTCTGTGAGCCGGCTTCTGCTACTGCTCCCACCTGTAACCAAGAATTGAGGCATAGAAAGCTCAGGAAACTTACCTGGGATCACATGGCTAGTAACTGGCACAGCATTGTCTAGCAGCAGAGATCCTATCCTTGCAAGAGTGACGAAACCAGAATCTGGAGCTCAGAGGAGGCTGAGTCACCTGAGCTTAGATGTTTAGGAAGCTACATTCTTCTCAGAGTACTCCAACCATTAGTATCTACTGCAGGCGTCCCCCAAAGAATCATGCACAGGAAGTTTTGAAGGTGGTTGATTGACTGTGTGATATTGGGATTAAAGGTGTGATACTAAGATTAAGGGTGTGGATAATGGAAGCCCCACTCTGGGTGTGGGTGGCCTCAGTTAATAGGTTTACAATCTGGATGGAATAAAAAGGAAAAGAGGGAAGCAGGCTGCTACTGCTGTTGCTGCCTCCTGCCACTCTGCGATGCCCCTCTGCCGTGCCACCCTGCCTTGGAGCCAGCTGATTATGGACTGAAACCTCTACCTGAGCTAAAATAAACCCTTCCTCCTTTAACCTTGGGTGTTGGGTATTTTGTCTCAGCAACGAGAAAAGTAACTAAGGCACCAACCTCAGCAGGGTCTCCAGGAATTTCTGGTCCCCCACCTCTCTTCCCCAGTAGACTGTGCCTACTAATGGGAGGAAAGGAGCTGGACAAGTGCTCCGTAAGAAAAGTCCAGGAAACGTCAAGCCAGGCTGCTGCACTCTGAGCAGCCAACTCCTCCCACAGACTCACACTGAGCTTCATTCACAGTTTCGTTGGTTTTTTTTCACTAGGTAAGTTATCGAATGTTTATTATGTGAGCTGTTTTGTTGGCACTGTTGTAGTGATTTTAACCATTATACATATGTATGTATATATAAATTTCACCATCTCAGCCTTTTTAATTTTTTTGCTTTCTTTTTTATTTAAATTTATTTTTTAACTGGTACACTAAAATTGGACATAGTAATGGGCCAATATGTGATGTTTTGATGCATATACATATCACATAATTTTTTGTTGTTGTTGTTGTTGTTGTTGTTTTGCGGCACCAGGGATCGAACTCACAACCTTGCGCCTGCCAGACAGGTGCTTAAGCCACTGAGCCAAACTCACGGCCCTGGTTTTTTGAGGTAGGGTTGCACTCAGCTCAGGCCGGCCTTGCGCTTGCGTTGTAGCCCAAGCTGGCCTCGAACTCACAATGCTCCACCGACATCACATAATGTTTAAATCAGGTTAAACATAACTATTTCCTCATACATTTATCATTTCCATATGATGAAAATTTTCAAAATTCTCCTTGCATCTTCAAATATATATTAGTGCTATCTACAGTCCCCTCCTGTGCAAAACTACCACAATTTCTTGCTCCTACCTATCATTTCTTCTTCCTCGTAACCACCATCAACTTATATGGGATCAACTTGCATAGTTTCTGCCTGTGAGTGAGATCACATAGTACTTCTGTTTATGCCGGGTCTATTTCACTTAACATAATCATCTGCTGTTCCATCCTTGTTGGTACAAATGGCAGCATTTCATTCTTTTCAGAGCTGAATTGTATTCCATCGTATATGGGTGCCACATCCTCTTTATCCATTTCCTTGCTCATGGACACCCAAGTTTCCATCTCTTGGCTGTTGTGAAGAGAGCAATAATAAACACAGGAGGGCAGGTGTCTCTTTAATGTGCTGATTTTATTTCCTTTAGATACACACCCAGTAGTGGAATGGCCGGAGCATATGGTGGAGGACATATGCACATGTAACATATATATTAGTGCTGGGGATCAAACACAGGCTGTAGACATGCTAGGCAAGTGCTCTAGTCACACCGTCAGTCTTTTTGAACTTTTTGAGGCATCTCCACACTACTTGCCATAGTGGCTGTACTAATTTACATCTCTATCAAAAGGGTACAAAGATTTCATTTTCTCCACATTCACTCTTTTCACCAGTGGTCATTCCTACAGGGGTGGAGTGATACCACATTGAGGTTTTGATGTGGATATGTATAACCTTAATAATTAGTGACACTGAGTGTTCATCTTAACTTTTGAAAGCCAGGTGTGGTGATACACACCTGTCATTCCAGCACTTGGGAGGCTGAGACAGGAGGATTACCAGGAGTTTGAGGGCCAGTCAGGGCTACACAATGAGTTCAAGGCCAGCCTGAACCACATAATGAGAACCCTGTTTCAAAAATAAATAAATAAAACTTTTGATCTGAGGATATAGCTTAGCATCAGAAGTGCTTGCCTGGCAAGTGCAAGGTCCTAAGTTTGATTCCTGGTACAAAAAAAAAAAAAAAAAACACTTCTATAAAGTATATGCTTCAATGACATGAAGTGTGGGGAAATCATGGTTATTCTGTCAGTTTCTTTAGAGGCCATATTGCTGCTGAGTAGTGGAACATTAACTTCCCACTTTTGTAAATTATGCACAAAAACTATGCAATCATCACTAGACATCTAAATGCTTGACCTGTCTTAAAGGATATTATTTGTTTTAGTTACTTTTCTCGTTGCTGAAACAAAATACTCAACACCCAAACTTAAGAAGAAAGGGTTTATTTGACTCACAGTTTTTAGAGGTTTGAGTCCATAGTCAGCTGGCTCCAAGGCAGCATGGCATGGCAGACAGGTGTCACAGAGGAGAAACAGTTCATGGCAGGCAAAAGGTAGCAAAGCAAGCAAGAAACAAGATAAATCTCTTTCTGTGCTTTATGTTGTATCCAGGATACCAGGATTAGGGTTATGCCAAACCAATCAGTGGACTGATTTAGTTATCACCCACCCTTAATCCTAGCACCCTTAATCCTAGCATTGCACCATGAGTCAATCACACACTGTAGATTCAACCACCTCTGAAAAATCCCCACCTATGACTGCATGAGGCTTTGGGGGATGTCAGACACAGCCATAGCACCATTTCTTCTGCTAATCCAATAAAACATCAAAAATTCTTTTCTAGTGCAAACATATATATTTTAGTCTGATTCCCTTGATCATTAACCCTGTCTAATCTTTACATATTTGTTAATACATTTTACTTGGAAAGACTACTATTAGCAACACCAAGGTTACAGGACCCTGCCAAACAAAAACAAGTCATCAGTCTTCAAACAGCACCTGGCTGTCCTCAGAACTGAGATGGGTGGACTATAGAGCCACATGACCTGAGGAAAGCAGTCCTGAGGTGATGTTTCCAGAACCTCCTCCCAAAATCAAATCAAATATAAAGATCCCTGCTTTCTCCCTGATGGTGCGGTCCTCTCTTGGGCTCACCTGCTGCTTTCTTGCAGCACATCAATAAATTCTTTAACCCCCTGCACTCTTGATTATTGGTAAAAGCTTTCATCACCCATGGTACTGGCTTCTCACCCAACATGCCTTGCACAGCAATAAGTACATTCACATCCTTGTATGTCATTGAGTTCCATTCACCCTTAACCTATATTGGAGCTCTTGATATGTACCAGACTATGGTCTAGGCACTGAGGGAAATAAAATAGGTCTCTGCTTTGATGCAGCTCACATTCTTATCACAGAGACAGACATTAAATGTGGAAGATATTAATACAATTGTATCAGGTTCTAAGAGGAAAATAAGAAATGACAATAATTATAGAGAAGAGGAAACACTTACTATATTCCAGAAAAGAATATCTCCTGATATCAGAGAGCTCTAAATTCCACAGTGAGTAAGTAGGAAGGGGCGGGAGTCAAGTGGTAGTGGCAGAGGAACTACTTAAACTGGAGTAACCTAAGGCTTCTTTGAGTAGGGGCCATTGGGCTAAAGCTTAATATACAAGAGTGAGCAGAGTTTCAAATCAAGGGAAGAGCAAGTGTAAAGATCCTGAGGCAGAGCCGGGCGTGGTGGCGCACGCCTTTATTTTTTTTTATTTTTTTTATTTTTTTTGCGGCACCGGGGATTGAACTCACAACCTCGCGCCTACCAGGGCAGGCGCTTAAGGCACTGAGCCAAACTCCCAGCCCGGGTTTTTTTTGAGGCAGGGTCGCACTATGTAGCTCAGGCCGGCCTTGTGCTCGCGTTGTAGCCCAAGCCGGCCTCGAACCCACAACGCTCCGCCTACCTCAGCCTCCCGAGTGCTGGGATTAAAGGCGTGCGCCACCACGCCCGGCTAGCGCACGCCTTTAATCCCAGCACTTGGGAGGCTGAGGTAGGAGGAGCGTTGTGAGTTCGAGGTCGGCTTGGGCTACAACACGAGCACAAGGCTGGCCTGAGCTACACAGTGTGACCCTGCCTCAAAAAACCAGGGCTAGGAGTTTGGCTCAGCAGCTTACGCGCCTGCCTGACAGGTACGAGGTTGTGAGTTCAATCCCCAGTGCCGCAAAAAAAAAAAAAAGATCATGAGGCAGACAATTTAAGGAGCCAACAGTCTTGAGAGACTGCAAGAGGAGGGGTCAGGGAGGAGTCACAGAGGCAGGTCAAAGGTCGGACATTATTCAGATTTTATTGAAAGCACAAAGAGAAGCAATGGTGTGGTTTTACAAACAGGATGGACTGGCTTTCACTCTATGTAGAACTAGGAGGGGGACAGAAGCGAAGCAGGGAGTTAAGAGGCTCTTCCAGGTGCCAGCAATGGTGACCTGGACTTCAGTGGCAGTGGTGGAGGTGAGCTGTGACTACCTTGGGTTGCACTGGGAAGTGAGATGATAGGACTTGCTGGCTAGGATCTGGGAGTGGGGTGAAGATGGATGAGGAATACATTTGGGGGAGAACAGCTGAAGTACCATGTTCTCTGAGAAGTCCCCCTGACTTCAGCTGAGTAGGTGGGAGAGGGTGACATGGACTACTTTTCTCTCCCTCTGGTCCACTCCCCACCATCACGACACCCTTACCTTCACTCCATGAAGAAAAGGCCCACCTCTACCACCTTGAATTCCAATGGAGCTGGGCCTGGTGCATGAAAGACAGGGTTGCCCAGCTGCAGGAGTATAAAAACATCTTAAACTAAGGGCAACCTCAACGGATGTGCACTAAATCCATTTGTTACTGGGTGTGGGGGTCCTGAGGTGCCTCTTCTGTAGATGCTTTCCGGGTTCTTGCTGCCCCAAACAAAGAATTGGTCAAAACAATGAAAAGGATAACAAAGTTTTATATTTAGTAAAGGTAGGGGAAAAAACTTGCTCTGCTGAGAGTGCGGGCCAATTAAAAGTACAAAAAGAAGTACGCTTTGCAGGGCGAGAGCAGGCCACTGTGAAAGAGAGAGAATACAGGCCAAGAGCTCAATGGCAGCTGCCATTTTGTATTTCCCACTCCTCAGGCTGACATAGGTGTAGGTCATCCTATCAAAAGCCTGCTTGATTCTCTGGAGAAGAACTGAAGAAAGCACTTTCTGATTGGCTCCAAGTACAGGGTTTGGGTGCATGTCTCCTGAATCTTAACAGGTCACAATCATTTGCCCAGTCTGCTGGTCACAACCTCATCACCTGCCCCAAATGTACTCTTGATTTGTGCAGGTTTTCTGTTGAGAGTCAAACAATAAGACAGTGTGCTTGTGCACCCCTATTGTAATCCCAGCTACTCTGGAAGCTAAGGCAGGAAAAGCACAAGTTCCAAGCCAGTCTAGACAACTTGGCAATACTCTATCCCAAAATTAAAATTAAAATTAAAATTAAAAGGGTCAGGGATGTAACTCAGTGGTAGAGCACTAGTCTAGTGTGCGGGGGGCATTTTTGGCTCAGTTAATGTTCACAAAGATTTGTATTGAAACATGAAGCAAAAGTTCTGACAGAAAACAAGTCTGATTTTGCTGATTAGTTTCACAAAAAAGCAATGACAATGCCAATTAGAAAGAACGGTGAATAATGTCCATAAATTAAATGGATGAAATCAGCTTCTTCAAACTTTCAATGAAAATGTGATAAAAGAGATCAGCAAAAAGTCTTTTTATTTTTCAACAGTGTATTTATATTACCCATGTTACAATATTCCCAATTGTTTTCTGGCTTAAGCAACTTATCTCTAAATGAAGAAAGGAGTAAAATTCATTCTGATTTGATGTCTTGATAACTTTCTTTCTTTTTTTTTCCCCAGTACTAGGGATTGAATCCAAGGAGTACTGAGCTACATCCCCAGCCCTTCTCATTTTTCCATTTTGAAACAAAGTCTTGCTAATTTGTCCAGGCTGGCCTTAACTTAATCTCCTGCCTCAACTTCAGTTGGGATAACAGTTGTGTACCACCATGTCACCTTAATAAGCCTTTTTTATCCATTTTCCAGAAACTGAGATGCTCTATGATCTGAGTTAAAAAATCTTTATCAAGGTAGGAAGTTTTTAGAACACTGAGGAAAGACCAAATCTAGAAAGAGATCAGTAAAAAAATTTCTGATAACATGTAATTACTTGATTTTTTTGTGCAGGGGTGATCACCAAGGATAGAACCAAGGGCTTTGTGAATGCTAAGCAAGTGAGCTATTCCTCCAACCCTTAAATTTAATTGAAGTAAAATACAAATAAAATTACCATCTTCAACCAGTTTTAAATGTATGTTTCAGTGGTATTGAGTGTATTTACTTATTTATTGAGACAGTATCTCACTATGTAGCTCAAGTTGACCTTGAGCTCACTATGTAGACTCAAGCTGGTCACAAACTCATGGTAATCTTCCTGCCTCAGCTTCCTGAGTGCTGGTACTACAGCTGTGTACCACCATGCCCAACAGTATTAAGTATAGCTATACTACATTTATAGTGCACAACCAGCTCTACTGTTCATAGGAGGCCACTGATGTGGACTGAGCTCCTGCCGTTGGCCCAAGAGACCACACCAACGTAGAACAAGAGACCACACCAACGTAGAGTCACCCCTGCTGCAGTTCCAGGTCACCAAGCAAAAGCTTACTCGTTTATCTGACCTTCTGAGAAATCAGAAGAGTGAGGGCTAACAGCTGTATCAAAAAGCAACTCAGTTCAGCCAACAGGATGAAGTCCTCTGTGCTTTACTTTCATAAAGAAATGAAAGCACTAACCGAACTTTTGCTCTCTCTTTCTGCTTTCCTCAGCCCTTTGCTCTCTGTAAAGCTAAACTCTGCTTCAAAGCACACATTCTCATTTCTAGAATGAACTGTTTACCTTAGTTTGGAATCATGGGTAAAAGCCAATTAGGATCTTTAAACTAGGCTGAGGCAGGAGGACCACAAGTTCAAGCTCAACCCAGGCAACTTAATGACTTAGAAAGTCCTGTCTTGGGGAGGAGAGAAGGGAGGGGAGGCCAAGGATGTTTTTCAGTGTAGTTCATCTTTAAATTAAATTTGCTGTAACTTTATCTTTTAACATAACTGTCCAACCACAGAACTCTTTTCTTCATGTAAGTCCTTACTTATAAAACACTAACTCCCTATTACTCCCTTTTCTGGCCCCTGATAACCATTATTTCGCATTTTGTCTATGAATTTGACTACTCTCTAGGTACTTCATGATAACTGGGCTCCCACAGAATTTATCCTTTTATGCTTAGTTAGCTCACACACAACTCTCATCTGTGCTGTACTATGAGCCAGAACTTTTTCTCATGTTGCTGCATAATACACCTTTCATCTGTAGTGGGTGTTTGTTTTCATTTCTTACTATTATAAATAATGCAAAAAGAGAAAATAATGCTCCTGTGAGCTTCCATGTGTAAGTCTTTGTACCAATGCTTCATTTCTGATAGGTTAGACAGGAGTTGAGCTGTGGGTCATATGGTGATTTTATGCTTAACCTTTTAAGAAACTACCAAACTGCTTTTCAAGTGGCTACATCATTTTATCCTCTCAGAAGGAATATCACTCCCAATTTCTATCTGTCCTCCACAGCACTCATTATTAGCCATTCTTTATTATCATAATACCTGTCCTAACAGTAGTATTTCACTATAGGGTTCTTTTTATTATTATTACGTTTGCAATGCACAATGAGTACATTCACTGTAGGCAGTTGATACCTGTACATAATGCATTTGAATTCTTTTGTCATCCCTTTTCTCTCTGCTCCCTCTCCCTTCCCTCATCACTTGGTCCTCTTCCCTTTTGCAAGAGATCTCTCTATTTTCTATTATATATCTTTTATTATGCTCATTAATTTATTCATACTTTAAGTTTCTCTTATAAGAAAACCCATGAAATAATTAAGCTTGCGTATCTGATTTATTTCATTTAAACTTATGGTCTCAAATTGCATCTATTTTTCTACAAATGACTCCAATTTATCCTTCTTTACTGCAGAGTTATATGCCACTGTGTATAAATACTACGTATTCTTTATCCATTTACCATTATACAGGTCACTTCCAAGATGTAGCAATTATGAGTTGTGCTGACGTAAACATAGGTATATGTGTATCACTGTAATATGCCTTTAACTTCTTGGGAAGATACCTCAAAGAGGACTAACTGGATTGAATGGAATTTCTAGTTTCGGTGTGGGTTTTTGTTTTTGTTTTGGTGTTGGTGTTGGTGTTGTTTTTGGTATTGGTTTTGAGATAGAATTTCGCTGTATTTTGCTCCATGTCTGGCTGCTAGTTTCAGTTTTCTAAGGAATCTCTATACTGATTTCCAGAATGGGTGTACTAGTTTACTTTCCCAACAACAATGTAAAAGGGTTCATTTTTCCTTGAAGCCTTGCCAACATTCATTATTATTTGATTTTCTTGATAATAACCACTCTTCCTGAAGTAAGACAGAATCTTTTTGGTTGTTGTTGTTCTTTTTTTTTTTTTTTTTTCAGCACCAGGGATTGAACTTACAACCTCGCGCCTGTCAGACAGGCACTTAAGTCACTGAGTCAAACTCCCGGCCCTGGTTTTTTGAGGCACGGTCGCACTGTGTAGCTCAGGCCAGCCTTGTGCTCGCATTGTAGCCCAAGCCGGCCTCGAACTCACAACACTCCTCCTACCTCAGCCTCCCAAGTGCTGGGATTAAAGGCATGTGCCACCACGCCCGGCTTGTTGTTCTTTTTGAGATAGGGTCTCACTATGCAGTTCAGGCTGGCCTTGAGCTCACTTTATAGCCCAGGTTGGTCTCGAACTTGCAATGATCCTTCTGCTTCAGCCTCCCAAGTGCTGGAATTACAGGCATGAGCCACCACACCTGGCTCTTGGTGATGTTTTAATATGCATTCCCTAATGGCCGGAGATGTTAAACATTTTCTATGTATTTATTGGCCATTTGAACTTCTTCTGAGAAGTGTCTGTTCAATTGCTCACTTTTTGATTGGATCTTTTATTTTAAGGGTATAATTTTCTTTGAGTTCTTTATATATTCTAGAAATTGCTCTTGTATCTGAGGAATAGCTGGCAATCTTTTTCCCTTTTCTGTAGGTTGTCTCTTCACTCTGTTGATTGTTTCCTTTGCTGTACAGAACTTTTTAATTTGTATGATCCTTGTTATTTCCTATGTATCAAGGGATCTGTTCAGAAAGTCCTCGCCTATGTCCATGTTTTCAAGATTGTTCCAGAAGATTGTTTCTGTTTCAGGATTTAGATTTTTCATTCATTTTGATTTAGTTTAGTACATGGTGAGAGACATGGTCTAGATTTAGTCTTCTGTGTGTGAATAGCCAGTTTTCTTAGCACCGTTTGCTAAAAAGACTATCCTTTCTCCAGCATGTTTTTTTTGGTCTCTCTTTCCAAGATTAGATGGCTGAATGTGTTTGAGGTTGTTTCTTCATCCTCTGTTCTGTTCCATTGATCCACATGTCTGTTTTTGTACCAGTACTCTACTATGCTGTTTTTATCACGCAGCTTTGTAATGTAACTTGAAATTCAGGATTGTGATGCTTCCTGCTTTGCTCTTCTTGCCCAGGATTGCTTTAGCTATTCTGGATCTTTTCTGTTACCATATGAATTCTAGGATTGTCTGGTTCTGTGAGAATGCTGTTAGTATCTTGTTTGAGATTACATTAAATCTATGCATTAGTTTTGGAAGTATGGCACGTTAACAATGTTGGTTCTGCCTATCCAGGAACAGGTATGGTTTTGATTTGCATTTCCTTAATAGTTAATGGTGTTAGCCATGGTTTCATGTGTTTGTAGACCATTTGTACACACTCTTTGGAAAAATATTTGTTCAGATCCCTTGTCTATTTCTTTTTCTTTGGTAGGGAGTACTGGGAATCAAACTCAAGATCTCGCACTTGCCAGGCAGGTGCTGTGCCATTGAACTATATCCCTGGTCCCTCCATTTCTTAATTATATTAATTATAAGTTGTGTTTTCTTTTCTTCTTTTAAAAACAAATTCTGGATACAAGATCTTTATTGGATGCATAACTCGCAAATATTTTCTCAGATTTTGTAGGTTCTTGTTTCACTTTCCCTGAGGTGTCATTTGAAGCACAAAAGCTTTTAATTTGACCAAGTGTGGCACGTACCTATAATCCCAACATCAGAGAGGCTGAAGCAGGAGGATCTTGAGTTGGATGCCAGCCTAAACTGTATAGCAAAACTCTGCCCCAAAACAATGTTTTAATTTTGATGAAGTTCAATATGTCCAGTCTTCTTTTTATTCTAAATGATTTCATTTTAGCTCTGATATGATCCATTTGTAATTCATTTTTATATATGGCCTGAAGAAGGAGTACAAGTCTACACTTTTTGCATGGGGATATTCAGTTGTTCCCGTATTACTTGTTGAAAGGATTATTCTTTCTCCCATTAAACTATCCCTGTACTCTTTTCAAAAGTAGTTAACTGACTGTAAAAACAGTTAATTTCTGAACTCTCTATTCAAGTCTATTGATCTATAATGGGTCAGTACCATTGCTATAGCTTTGAAGTAAGTTTTGAAAATGGAAAGTATGATTCCCCTAACCTTGTTTTTCTTTTACAAAATTACTTTGGCTATTTTTTTTTTTTTTTTGTACCAGGATCAAACTCACAACCTCGCGCTTGCCAGGCAGGTGCTTACACCACTAAGCTAAATCCCTGGCCCTATTTTTTGAGACAGGGTCTCACTATGCAGTTCAGGCTGACTTTAACTACCTTTGTAGCCCAGGCTGGTCTCTAACTCACAATGATCCTCCTGCCTCAGCCTCCCCAGTGCTGTGATTAAAGGTGTGCACCACCACACCCAGCTATTTTGGCTACTTTGATTTTTTTTTATTTTAAAGATAGTAAAATCCAACAGGATATAACAGAACAAAGTCAATCAAAACAAAGCAGCAGAACTGGTACAGAACTTCAAAGAAAGATAAGAACTTCAAAGAAAGATACTATAAAAACAATAGCTACTGGAGAGGAGCAACAAGATGGCAGAACAGTAAACAGCAGGGTAAGCGACCTCCCTGAAAGATAACCATTCAAATGCTGGAATATAACAACATTAGGAAGACAAAAAAGAGGGAGACGGGTCCTCTGGACCCAGGAAGAATCTAAAACGAGAATTGAAGCCCACAGAAAGAGTAAGAAGAAGCAATCAGGCAAGGGCGATAGCTGGCAGCACCTCTGCCTGGAGCCGGACCCACTTTGTGGTGGAGGTCACTGGAACCTGGGGATGTGCAATTCAAGTGCTGCGGCCTTGGCAGCAGCAGCGACAGTGGCACTGGTGGTGGCAGCAGCGACCCTAGAGGCCTCCATCCAGAGGGGCACCATCAGAGGAAAGTGGCCGTGGACTGGAACTGGCTGATATACTGTAGTAGCTATTGTTTTCATAGTATCTCTCTTTGAAGTTCTATGCCAGTTCTAGTGCTTTGTTTTGATTGTTCTGTTGTCTTTTGTGGGATTTTACTATCTTTAAAATAAAAAAAAGAAAAAAAAAGAAAGCAATAACTACTGTAGTATATCTTATTATCTTCAGAATAGCTGACCATTCCAACAGTTATAGTAGAATTGAACCAAAAACAAAACAGAATAAAACCAATAAAAACCAATAAAAACAGAATATAAAATAAACCAAAAAAAGTAATAATAATAATAATCAGAGTAAAGCAAAATACTGAGAACCATGTTGGGCCTCAAAGACAAGACAGAAGAGAATCTGCCATATTTGCTACATTGCCTACTGTCATCTTTGAAAGAGATGCTCAGGTTGCCGGCCACAGGCGGAGTGGGTGTGGGGGTTGTCCTTAATTCTAAGCCCGCGTGCCGGTAGGTGTACAGGAGTCACGTTTCTCTACCTGGAGTCCATGCCAGTTGCACAGTCCCTCAGAAAGCAGATTAGTTGTCCTCTGGTAGGAGTCGCTCGGATATTTTGGCTGGTTTGAATCCCTTGAATTTCCATGTAAATTTTAGTATCAAGTTATCAATTTCTGCCAAAAGTTCAGCTGAGTTTTTTTTTTTTTTTTTTTTTTTTTCGGTACTGGGGACTGAACTCATGACCTTGTGCTCACCAGGCAGGCACTTGTGCCACTAAGCTATATCCCCAGCCCTTAATATTTTTTTTTTGAGATAGCACTGACTCCAGATTATCTCAGGGCATGTTGTCCCCTTGATAATACTGTCTTCTAATCTGTGAATGTGAGCTGTCTCTCCATTTATTTAGGTTTTCATTAATTTCTTTCAATAATGTTTTTTGGTTTTGGAGTACAAAATTGTGTTTTTATAGTTTTGCCTTTCTTTTGCTAAATTTGTACTTAGTTTATTTTTGTGATGCTATTGTAAGAGAAATTGTTTTCTTAGTTTCATTTTTGAACTGTTCATAGCTAGTGGTGGGAAGTGATTTAATTTTTAATACATGTTGAGAGTACAACCATGATGTGGAAAGAGGGAGACAAGGAGAGAGGAAGAAGAAGGAGAGAGAGAGAGAAAAAGAGAGAAAGGAGGGAGAGGGAGAGACAGAGGGCTCAGCTACGGGGTTTGGGACTAATCAACTCATTCTTCTCTAAATTGGGTTTAATAGCATCCTTGATTCACAGAGCTTCCATTCTCAGTTTTAAAGGAGATATAATGCCACCAGGTGTGGTGGTCAATGTATGTACTCCTAGCACTCTGGGAGGCTGAGGCAGGAGGATGGCAAGTTCAAGCCCTGCCTGGAAAACTAAGACTCTACCTCAAAACAAAAACACTTTTTTAAAAGGGCTGGGATGTAGTTCATTTTGAAGGTCCTGAGTTCAATCCCCAGTACCACTGCGTGTGTTGGGAGGGAGGTAATATTCCTGAAAGACAGCATGCCAGGTCCCCAGCAAAAGATAACAAGCTTTGGTTATTTAGATATCACTCTTAGAAGCTGATTTTCGCCTTATCACTGATGTTTAAGGTCATCAGAGTTTAATCTTCTTACGTTTTTACACTACACTCTATCCTTAGAGACAGAAGGAGTGATAATTACAGATCTATGCACTCTCAGTTCATAGCCCAGTGCTTGAAACATGCATTTCTTAAATATTTGTTAGTCCCTTCTCCTTGAGACACCCATCAACACGATGCTTTTGTAAATCTGTTCCCTTTGGTCGCCCTATCTTCTTATTCCAAATTCCTTAACCTGACTCCGAAGCTCTATTTTCCTCTCCTTCTCCCTTCTCGCCCCTCAGACTTCATGATCCATATATATAGATGCCGACGACAGGCTAATGAAGTGCACCTTTTCAAAGGCATGTTTGATATTTATTTGAGCACAGCTGAAAATGAAGAACGGAGAGGAAAGACGCCAGGAGGCAGCCTTTACTCTTCCCTCTGCTGTCCCACGCTCTCGCTGGAGACTCGCACACCCCACTCAGGCAAACCAACGCCCTGCAGTGAACAGAGCCGACTCCGGCGAAGGCGAGTTAGCGGGCCTCCCACTTACCCCAGCGCTCGCGATGCCACATTCATCAGCGGCCTCACTCCTCGCCTGCCTGGCATCTAGCCCCGGAGAGCTGTCTCAGGGCTGATATTCAATAGCCATTCTCCAAGCACGGCTGGATGCCAAAGGGGAATGCGACGCGCTACACTTGAAGACGGAGAACTGGAACTTTTGACTTAGGGCTTACAGTCAGGCGATGACAATAATTGCGAGATCTGCACAAACTCATTTTAACTCATCTCGGTGGTAAAATTGGCCCATGTATGCCAGCTTGATGGCTTTTAAACTTCCAAACTTTTTTGACAGGAAACCTCAGTTAGGGATATTTGTGCTTCACCTCGTGATGAGAACACGGTGCGTACTGTCCCTCACACACCTTGAAAGAGACGGTCATGAACCCAAATCCGAGGATGCTATTTTTAACTTTTAGTTTAGCTCACTTAAAAAAATACTGGTTATGATTCATTAAGTGGATTTTAGAATGCTCTTGTGGGTTTTGATCCACATTTTTAAAAAGATCACCTTGGAAGGGGAAGTAAAAAGAATTAAAGTGTGTCAAGTATATGTACCAACTTGCCACAGTGAATATAATCATTATGTACTAATAAAAATACAAATTTGAAAACAACAGGAAAGCATCATTATGTACTAAAAAAAATACAAATTTGAGAACAACAGGAAAGCACCCAAAATAACACAAAAAGCCAATAACTTTATGATCCAGAGGTAAACCTTACCATTTACTATATTGTTACAGATATATTTTATTTAAATAATAAACTGAGGTTACACTATTGGTTCTTTCAACATGAACACTTTTCAATACTTTAATATATTCTTTTCCAATGTGACTTCTGTAGCAATAATGTGAGATAACAACCACTCTGGGTTTTAAAATCTCTCTTCGCCACCCCACCAGGAGCATAGAGCAGGTGCAGCAGCCAGCAATGTCTCCCTCTTCAGCCAGCTTGGGAGCCTGTGTGAACTCCATCTCTGACCTCTTGCTCTGTGTGACCTTCCATGCACATTAAACCCTCAAACCTGCAAAAAAATAATTTATCTTCAGTTACTGCAAATGAAGAGTGCAAAAATATCCTGACATGTAAATTTTGTGCATATCTTTGATTATTCCCCTGGCCTAAGCCCTTACTCAAAGGTATTCGCATATTTATGGCTTCTTAATACCACTGACAAAAATTCTTTAGAAATGTAGCAGTTCAATCTTCTACATCATCATATGAGATGGCTCTCATCAATATTCATTATAATCATCGATTTTTTAATGTCAATTTGGTTAGTAAAAAAAATGATCAGTAAAAATTGGGTTCTCTGTTTAAAAAAAAATACAAAGATCACCCAGGACGTTTAAATGAGAGCATATATGTAAAGGGTTTGATCCAGGGTGGGTCCCTAATAGTCAACTTTGAAAAGTGTTGTGGTAGAGGAACCTGCAAAGGAAAGTAACAGGACAAATGCCCGATCTTTACTTCTGCAGGCAAGTGGAGAGGAAGAAGGTTGAGGACAAATTAAAAAAACAAAAATTATCAATAGTAAAAAAACTTCCGGCGCTGTTTAGAACCTCGTTAGCCCATACCTTTGCACTGCTGGTTTCTTCTCTGCCACCTCAGGGTCCTCAGTTCCACTGCACTTGCCCCGAGAAGCCCTACCAGTGCACTAGCTCCTGATAACCTTTATTTCACTGTATCTTTTACCCTGTTACTTCCTATACAGAAGTACCCTTTTCTGAAATCAATCACTTACTTGCATGTTTATTGCTTGCTGTAACCCTTCAACTTTGAGGGCAAGAATCTTGTCGATCTTGCTCATAACCTGTGTCTCTGATAGACACAGTGCCTAGCAATAGTTCTTGAATGTATGAATGACTACAAGAAGGAAGTAAAAAGATACTGCAATCAAATATAGATATAGCCGATGCCTAACAGATTTTTTAAAAAAGATATATGTAAGAGGGGTCATATCTTACCTTCCTTGTGATTTGCGAAAACTGGATGATGTTAGAGCCGGGAGTTTGGCTCAGTAGCCTAAGCACCTGTCTGGCAGGCGCGAAGTTGTGAGTTCGATCTCTGGGACCGCACCACAAAACAAAAACAAAAACAAAAACAAAACAAAACTGGATGATGTGAGAAGAAATTAACCAAGAGAGAAATGCTTGCTTAATGGGTTGGGTGCCTAGGAGAGACCTACCTTAATTAAGGAAATCTATTATTTGGAGTTCTATCTAGTTCTGTATATATTTTATTTTCCCTTGAGTTCCTTGATTTCTGCATCCCTCGTTAGCGTTAGCGACCAGAATACCGCCCGGAAGCTAGTGGGCGATAAATCAACTACCTGAGGAATGAAAGAACCAAGCGCGGAATTAGGAAGATGTATATGTGGAATTAGGAAGATGTACACATGAATGACGAAAGAACAAACTGGCACGGGTAGACAGCAGTTCCTCCCCGCGACAGGAGGCGGCGCCAGCGTTGCGTCAACCCGGCCGCCGGCAGTTCTTGGCCCCTCCGGCTGACCGTCCAACGCTGGGCCCCGAGGCCACTGCGGCAATTAGCCAATAAGAAACAGTCTTTGTCGGAGGGTGCGACCGAAGTGTCCAATGAGCGTGGCGAGTCTAGGCAAAGGGCGGGGCGGCAAGGAGGTGCGGAGGGGATCGGTTAGAGGTGGGAGTTGGCGCTACGGACCGGGGTGGGATAGCTGGGCTGCGATGCAGACGGAGCCGCGGCGGTGACCATAGTTGCCGCCCGACATGAACTCGCTAGAGCAGGCGGAAGGTAAGGTGGAGGGCCCGAGCCCGCCACCGGGTTCCTTCCGGTGGGGCTTTGGAGGCTGCGGAGGATGTGGGGGGTGCCGGGGCCGGACGCCGGGGCGGCGCGTCTGCCGCCTCCTTCGCCAGAGCTCCCGCCGCGGACGGAGTTGCTCGCCCCGTTCCATTTTTGTTCTCTTTTCATTAGCCAACACTTGGACCTCGCCCATTGTAGTGTTTTAATACATTTTCATTCTAAAGCGATGACCCCACGAGTTGTATCCCTAATGCTTCTCGTGGTTTCCGGTGTCTGCCAAGGTTGGGAGGTCTTTTTAAAGTTTAAAGACACCACTGCGGAAACGTCACCCTACCTCTCGTTGAGAGGGAGCACCTTGAACGCCCCCGTCTTGGAGAAAAGCATCGACGCTTTGATGATGCGACTGAGTTCACCTGTAACCCACTGCGGGGAGAAACGAGCAGTGTTTCCACACACACCGTTATCAGTGACCGGAAGTCTAGTGAGCTAAGACGGCGTTGCGCTTGTTTACAAGAGCCAGAAGCCAGAATCAGAGAGTCGCTGTTCAAAGGACTTCGAAGATTTTGATATTCTAGTAAAAATTTCTTGGTTTCAACATAGCCAGAACTCTGCTTGATTTTCATGTATTTTTGCAAACCCACCCCCCAATTTTAGCTTTGGGTGCAGACATTGCCGCTAATTTTCCACATATCAATTTGCAAAGCTTCGAAAAAAAACTAGCCAGTGAGTTTCCTTGTATGTGAAATCGGAAATACTGTAAAAAATCTGATGTTTTTTTCGTTCTTAAAACGGCCGTAGTAAACACTGCAGTGATGTATAAATAGACATATAAAATCTAAAATAGTGTATGTAAAATTTTGTCTGGCCTGGCATGGTACCACAAGCCTATAAACCCTGCCCTTGGGAAGCTGAGGCAGGAAGCTCATCAAGACCAGCTTGAACTACATAGTGAGACCTAGTCTCAAAAAGCTAAAAAGCGTCTCAATAGATTAAAACTACTAAGCGTGTCCTAATTAGAGACCTCAAATTTTTCTATCTAGATCTAAAGGCTTTCGAGAGGAGGCTTACAGAATATATTCATTGCTTGCAACCTGCCACTGGACGTTGGAGAAGTAAGTTTGTGACTTTTTAAAGGAAAAATAAACTAACAATTGATAATTGTATCCTTCAGTAGGAATGACTTGCTGTTTCATAAAACTTGCTTAACAAATGCTTCCTTTACTAAATTGTAAGATTTGAGTTCGTTTAGACAATGTTTAAGTTTATTTAACATTATAAACAATGCACTGTAAAGAAATGTTTATGAAAAGAAAATTGTAGGCCACCACCCCAAAAGAACAGCCTTTTACAAGCATGGTGGTGCAGGCCTGTAATTCCAGGATTTGGGAGGGTCTCCAGCCTGGCAATCATAGTGAGACCCTGTCTCAAAAGCAAAGCAAAATAACCATTTTTTGTAGTTACATTTTTATTTTCTGTGAAAATAGACTTTTGTTTGTTGTTGTTTTGTCATGATACTAGGTATTGAAACCAAGGCCTTTGCACTGAGCTACATCCCCAGTCATTTTTTTATTGACTTATTTTTTGAGACATGGTCTCCCTATGTTCTTCAAGGTGTGTTCAAGCTGTGATCCTCTTGCCTCAGCTTCCTATCTGGGATTACAGGCATACACCACCATGCCTACTCATATGCTTAATTTTTATTAAATATTATAGTTTTGATTAAAAAATACATATAGTTACTGGTGTGGTGGTGTCACCTAGAATTACTACTCTCTGAGAGGCTGAGGCAGGAGGAACACAAGTTCCAGCATAGCCTGGGTGATTTAGTGAGCTACCAAGACGCTGTCTCAGAATAGAAAAGAGCTGGGGATGGCGCATGGTGCTACGGCTGTGGATTAATATTCACTCCCTCCCCCAAAATACAGATAATACAGATTTCAGTAACTCATTTAGCAGTTTTGTAATTTGCCTACAAACTAGCAAAATAAAAGTTATACTGTATTAAGAAATATCTTGCCAGGTGTGGTGGAACACATCTGTAATTCCAGCACATAGAAGGCTGAGGCAGGAGAATTGTCAAGAGTTAGAAGCCAGCCTGAACTACATAGCAAGAGCTTATCCTAAAAGACTAAAAATAAGAAAAATCCTATTTTCACTTGAGTGTGTAGCTTAGTGACAGAGTTTGTGCTCAGCACATGTGAGGTTCTTGGTTCAATCCCTAGTGTCAAAGAGGGGCAAAATCATGTTTAATGTATACTCACAAAGGTTATAAAATTTTGTTTAGTTGGTTCTTTTCTTGGTACTGGGAATTGAACACAGGTTGGCTGTATCACTGAGCTATGACCCCCTCAAACCTTTTTTAAGGAATTTTTGTTAATGAGACAGGGTCTCATTAAGTTTGACAATTCACAAACTTGTGATCATGCTGCCTCCACCCCCTTCCCTTCGTAGCTGGGGTTATAGGAGTGTATCACCATACACAGCCTCTTAGTTGTTTTTTAGTGCAGCTTAATTGTACTGCTTTGCAGTTTCATCCAGAAAGTAAATTCACATTATTGCTATCTGTTCATAAATATTAGTCCTGCAAAATATGATTTGAATGAATTGTGCTTACTGCCCCATAGAAATACAGTGCATAAATAATGTAGGCAAATATTCAAGCAATAAGATATCAAACTATCAAACAAAAGGTTTGGCTAACCTGTATTGGAACAGCCTCCATATGTGTGTGTATGCACATATACAGGGTCTTGCACTATTACCTATGCTAGCCTGGGCTCAAAGCAGCCCTGCCTCTGCCTGTCCCCCTTGCCCCTGGGGAGGGACTGCAGAAGTGTGACACCATGCCTGGCTTTGGAACAGTCTCAGTGTCTTAGATATTTGTTATTGAAGTTTAATTCTTACCTAGAAAGAAGTACAATAGTACACATTGAGGATATGCATTTTTTTTTTTCCCCTTGTGGTGCTGGGGATCAAACCCAGGGCCTCACAATTACTAGGCAAGCATTCTACCATTGAACTACATCCCCATCCCAAGTTAAAGTGTAACTCAGTTTACCGTTTTTCAGGACCAGAGGAGCAGTATTGAAATTAAGAGTTCTTGTTCAAGATTTTTTTGTGTGTGCTTTTCATTAGTCTATTTGTAAAGATTTAATCATATACTCTGAGAACTCTGATTGGTCAGAATTCGTAAATAATGATTTTCTCAGATTCTCTGAATTACCGAAGAATTGGCCCCAAAACCTTTGTTTCACTATTATCTGAGAAAAATTTATATGGTGCTGCCTTGTCTTATAAAATACAATATGATTCACAAACTTTACTTTTTTTCTAGTATATATCTTAGTGCTTACATATAAATGGCATAAGCTTACTACCAAGTAGAAAACATGCATATGAGGCTTTTTTTCTAGTGTTTTGTTTTCATTTTTCTTCATTTTTAACTGCCTGTGTAACCAGATGTGGCAGTGCACACCTGTAATCCCAGCCCTTGGAAGGCTGAGACAGGAGGATCAAGAATTTGAGACCAGCCTGGGATACATATTCAAGTTCCGGGGCAGCCTGGACAGTAGAGTGAGATCCTCTGGAAAAAAGGAAACAACCCTGCCTGTGTAGTATAGATTTCCCTGCCGGTGTTATACAGATTTGGAAGTATATAATTATAGGAAATTGAAATCAAGTTTAATTTGTTCTTAGAACATAATTTTGATTTTGTTCTTAAATATCCAAAACGAGACTTGCGTGTGTGTGTGTGAATTAAAATGCGTCTTTTAAAAATGCATCTTCAACCAGACATGGTGGCACACGCCTGTAATCCCAGCACTTGGGAGGCTGAGACAAGAGTATCACTGTGAGTTTGAGGCCAGCCTAAACTATATAGTGAAACCCTGTCTCAAAAAAGACTAAATAAATAAAATAAAATACATCTTTAAACCAGGCATGGTGGCACACTCATAATCCCAGTGCTCAGAGGTTGAGACAGGAGAATCACCTCAAATTCTAGGGTAGCCTGGGCCTGCATAGCGAAGTTCAAGGCCAGCCTGAGCTACAGAGTAAGACCATCTCGAAATAAATAAATAAATATCAATAAATAAGTAAATAAAAGTACATCTCTAAGAACTGTAGCTTTTTGAAACTTGGTCACCGCATTTGATAAACTTAATGTGTCTTAACAGGCAACATCCTTTCTGGAACATTAGCTAGGTCCTAGTGCCCTTTTATTGTTACTAATATCATGTATTGTTTTATGTATGATTATTTGGAATTTTAAAAATGATTCTAGCTTAGTAAGGAGGAATCCAGTGTTTCTCCGTTCCATTAGCAATGTTGTCTACCCTGACTCTCCTTTAAGTCCTGTAAAGAAGACCCGAGACCGATGGGTCTGCTCCACACTGACTCCATGTTCCTAACACTGACTTTTGTGTAATCAGCCACACACAGGTGTCCGCAGGAAAACTCAAGTCAGGCATCTTAGTGCATTTTAAAAGAATTCTTTGGTTTGTTTGCATTAGAAAATGGAAGTTGGGATTTTTATAGTTTTTTTAAATCAGATATTATTGGGACATATTAGGTGTACGTAATGATCACATTCATCATAGAGAATTTGTTCCTATACATGATATAACTTGATTCTTTTTTTCCCCATTCCCTACCTTCCCTTCATCCCCTCTTCTCCTCCCCATGTTCAAAAGCTTTGTTTCCATTTTTTCCTTTTCTCGTTTTTTTCCCCTTCTTTCCCCCTCTCTCCTCTCTTGTTCCCCTCCTCATTTGAACATTTTCTTCCTGTTTCACAATACCTGATACACATTTTGATCCTTATTTGTACTTTTGGTTTCTCACACCAGAGATGTTTCTTTTTTTGAGTTATCATCTACAAAATTAGCGCCAAGCACAGTAAAAGTTATGTAACAGAATCTTATATTGAAGAACTGAGCATGGTGGCACATGCCTGTAATCCCAGTGTGCTAGGAAGCTGAGTAAGGAGGATCACAAATTCAAGCCCAATTTTAGCAATTCAGCAGCTTAGAAAGAGACTGTCTCAAAATTAAAAAAAAAAAAAAAAAGTGCTGGGAATGTAGCTCGTTGTGAAGGTCCTGAGTCCAATCCTCAGCACTGCGAAAAAGAGGTAAATATAGAATCTTTTTTTTTTTTCCTGTAGAATCTTATACTGAAGTTTTACCATCATAGTTCTTGCTTTTAATTTCATTAATCTTCATTTTTATAATGTCTAGGTAAGTAATAAAGGAGTCAGTACCATCCTCAATTATATCTTCAAAAACTAATTCGGATGTTTAGAGAATTCCTCCAAGTCATGGGGCAAGTCTCCTAATTCTTTTTTTTTTTTTTTTTTTTTTTGTGGTACCAGAGATCAAACTTACAACCTTGCACCTGCCAGGCAGGCGCTTAGGCTGCTGAGCTAAATCCCCAGCCCGTTGTTTTTTTTTTTTAAGTCTCCTAATTCTTGAGCCCAGTCTACCCATTTTCCATTTAATACAGTGCTGTATTCATTGGCTCTCATTTATTATGAGCGGGTGATTGTAATATCAAATAGTAAGGGTGTATTTGCTTACTAATTTTGTATTTATCTTTCATCAGTGCTTCTTATAGTGGTATCTGTCTGTACAGCTACTGGTGCCTGGAACTGGTTAATAGATCCTGAGACACAAAAGGTAGAAATTTTCTTTTAAAACCTTTAGTAGATTAAATAAGATAAGGTAATAGTTGTATCCATGCTTTGTTAATTGTGAAGTGTTATTTAAATGCAGCCTATAATTACTACTAATGACATTAATCATTATTAAAAGTAAGCTCTCTGTTAATTTGCTTAAGGAAAACTTTGACTGACTGTTGTGATTTAAATTTCTTTGCAGGAGAAATTTACTCCATTTAGGTTATTTTGCAATCCATTTCTTAATTTGTGTAGCACTTTGACATTTGCTTAAACTTACCTCATTGTTGCCTTATTTCAGTGTGAACATTCTCTCTGTTCTGCTGTTTATTTAGTGTCATCAGTGCCAGCTTTTAATAATACTTTCTTTTCTGACATATCTTTGTTTGCTAGTAATATTCTTCATCCCACAAAGCATTTGGGATGACTTTATAAGAAACATATCGCAAAGCAACAAAATATAATCAGGTAAAAAACAGATTAGGTCAAAACTAGGAAGGCAGCCAGGTCACTAGTATATAGGTCGTGTGACCCAGCCGGAATTGAGTTTACCTAATCATCAAAGTTATAGTTGACTGTGTGCTTTTGTTGTGTGCAAAAATGTGTGTGTCTGTTTCTTGAGCTAGCAAAGCTTTTCTTTCTCAGCACTTATATCTTAAAAATTTCCTGCCTGGAGTTTAATATAGAAAACAATGAGAGATCTCCCATTGGACACTGTGCAAGAACATTCCTGTACCGAATGCAATAACACACTTCATAATGCTATCTCTTGAAGCATTCTTTGATGAAAGCTGATAAGACGTTCCTCAGATTTCTACCTCTTTCTACTAATTTGTGCCTTAATTTCAAACTCAAACTTTTTTTTATATTAGAAGCTACAGTCTCCAATTTTTTAGTGAACTGTTTTCCCCTGATGTAGTTTCAGGTGGTGACAATGTTATGATTTTCATAAATCTTAAAAATTGCTTCCTTTGATAATTAAGTAGACTACTTCACATAGTTTTATTTTAACCTTTTAGATTATGCAGAAGAAAAACCTAATAGAAAGGCTATTGTCATCAGTCTGAATGGTACTTCAGACAGCCAAGGGTTTATTTAGCATGTAGTCTCCCTGACTATCCGCGGAGGGGGAGATATAAAAAGCTAGGAACCTGGGGAGATGGATGATGGAATTTTATGTTAATAGAGAGAGTTTTCTGGCAGACAGAAAACTCTCCTGTGTGCTCATTTATAAAAACCTGATCTGAGGGCTGTGCTTGGTACTCATCTTTAGGGGAAGAGTGGAAGGAGACCGGCAAGAAGATTGAAAAAGTATGTCTTGGGAAATGAGTCTGACTTCTAATTGGGAAAAATATAAGCTGCTTTCAGCTAGTTGAGATCTTAATAAAACACAGAATTAAATGTAATTTGAAATAGACCCAAAACTATGTAGTTAATATAATTTTCTAAATTAGGTGAGAATATCACTATTGGCCTTAGGGTTGGCTCTTTATATTTCAGTATTTAATAATCCCAAACCTGTCGACAGCTTCACCCAGCAATTGTGTCTAAAGCGGGAGTCGTAAGCACAGGAGTTGTAAGCACAGAAGTCAGTGGCTAGCTGGAGGAGCATAGGGGAGCCCATGGCCAGTGGAAGAAACTTAGGAGAGAAGGAGCACGGCCGGTTCTGATCAAGGGAACAGCTGCCGTTCAGCTGCTGTTTGTCGTTGTCGTGGAGGAAAGG
The DNA here is from genome assembly GCA_004363535.1 of Dasyprocta punctata. NCBI lineage: Eukaryota > Metazoa > Chordata > Mammalia > Rodentia > Dasyproctidae > Dasyprocta > Dasyprocta punctata. The sequence goes on from RJWM01009262.1 coordinate 31,432, forward strand.
GGGTTAATACTGAGTGACCTAATTAACATGAAAACATAAAGCACTGTTTCTGACAACACCGTGCAGACCACACAGCTGCCTTACAGGAGTTAAACTGTCCTCCGAGGTTTAAGAAGACATCCCTCTGGAATAATAACCTTTCTTCAGGGTCATACCTTTTGGGGGGCTTCTTCCCTCCAGATGTTTTCAGCCTCCCTTTCCTTTATTTTACCTTGCTGAGACATCTGTCTGGTGTTTTTCTCTGTCTTGAAACAAATGTGTGTGTTAGTTTTGTATTTTAAAAACACGACACCTCTCTCTGATAGTTGCATGGGATGTGCCCAGCTTGTCTCTGTCACTCCCATCTAGTCACTGCTAGTCACTTGATTTCTTTTTCTAGCTGCTTTGAATGCTTATCTCTTCTCTCTCCAGTCTGTTTCTATTGCCCAGTCATCTGGTTTCAGTGTCCACTGTTGTTCCAGTCATGGGTCATCCTTGGACTCTTGGTCTTCCGTGTACTTTTAGAGTTGTGTATTGTCCTGTTTTCTGTCATCTGATTATGACCAGATCTGAAGTAAGCCTTTTCTTCTCTTGACTTCTTGTTGTTTTTTTCTTCAGTGCCAGGGGTCATACTGGGTCTCGGGCATGGCAACCATGTACTCTACCACTGAGCTATATCGCCAAACCCTTTGTAAGTTTTATTTTGAGACATGTCTTGCTTATTTGCCCAGGCTGCCCTTAAACATGCTTGTGATACTCCTGCCTCAGCCTCCCAAGTAACTGGGATTGCTGGAATGTGCCACTGCTTCTGGTGAATTCTAATTCTTTATGAAATACTAATTGTTTTTTCCTGCTTGAATATCCTGTGGCCATCAAAATCTCAGTAGCTTCAAAACCAAACTCATAGCCAAGTGTGGTGGCACACACCTGTAATTCCAGCATTTGGGAGGCTGAGGCAGGAGGATCATTGCCGGTTCAAGACCAGCCTGGACTACAAAGTAATACATGTACTTATGCACAAGTGGGCAGGTAAGAATCAATATGATTCTAAGATCTTAACATTTTTATATTTTAAACTTCTTTTACAGGTGTCCTTCTTCACATCGTTGTGGAACCATCCATTTTTCACCATTAGCTGTATCACCCTAATAGGCTTGTTCTTCGCTGGAATACACAAGAGAGTAGTTGCACCATCAATGTATCCTTTACCATAAACGAAAGCTCTTTCTCAGTCAGTGATCTGGTTGGTTATTAGAAGCTTACTGTTGAAATGAGAGATTTTTCTTGACAACATTTGTTTAGTATAGCTGCTCGGTGTCGAACAGTATTAGCAGAGTACAATATGTCTTGTGATGATGTAAGTATTTTTTTTTATTGAAAAATTATAGCCCTAACTGGGCATGGTGGCTCATGCTTATAATCCCAACACTTGGGAGGCTGAGGCAGGAGGATCATTGCAAGTTTGAGGCCAGCTTGAACTGCATAGTGAAACCCCGTCTCAAAAAGACGAGAAAAGGAGAAGAAAAAAAAATTTATAGCCCTGCATAAAGAACTGAGATGTTTAGCTTTAAAAAAAATAGACATTTTATTAACAATAAATTTGCTCTGTGGCATTAGTAGACTATCCCTTAAAGCACTGATTCTGAAATACTTCTACATTTTAACACCTCTGCAGTTGAGATGCATTAATAATGGTGTCTAACTATTAAATTGGCACAGTTGGCAATTTAATCTTTCTTAATGACATAAACTCATAATATAATTGAAGCCACCTTAAATGCAATAAAGTATGATTATGATTGGCCAAAAGTGGCTCCAGAGATGTTGGTTTTATAAACTGTTATTTGCGAAATAAAGTTATAGATTAATATGTAGACTATGCATATGTGACCTAAAGTTATAGATTAATATGTAGACTATGCATATGTGACCTACTATTTTTTGTTTGTTTGTTTTTTTGTGGCACCGGGGATCGAACTCAAAACCTCAGGCGCTTAAGCCACTGAGCCAAACTCCCGACCCTAGTTTTTTTTGAAGCAGGGTCAACTGTGTGGCTCAGGCCGGCCTTACGCTCGCGTAGTAGCCCAAGCTGGCCTCGAGCTCACAACACTCCTCCTACCTTAGCCTCCCGAGTGCTGGGATTGAAAGCGTATGCCACCATGCCTGGCTGACATACTATGTTTTAAACAATGGACCATGTGCCACTGTATTTTAAGAGTATCTCATACTTTTATTACTATTTTGATTTGTTGATTGTATTATAAAAGCACTTTTTACTTTTGGTTTTGTTTGTTTTTCATTTTTTGGTTTTTTTTTTTTTTTTGACGGAGAGACTCACGTAGTCCAGGTTGGCCTCAAACTCACAGCGATCCTTCTGCCTCAGCCTCCTGAGTGCTGGGATTATAGGTGTGCACCACCATGTTTGGCGATCTTCAGTTTTTAAAAATCATGAAATAAGTAATTTATTATATAAAATTAGAATAAACAGTTAAAAAAATGTATTGAGGGATGTAGCTCAGTGGTAGAGCATTTGTTTACTATGTTATGTACAAGGCCCTGGGTTCAGTCCCTAGCACCTTCAAAAAGAAATGTTAGAGCAGGAAGATAATTGGAGTAGTATAAAGACTGGACACTGCTGGTGTGTGGTGGTACATGTATGTAATCCCAGCTACCCAGGAGCCTGAGGCAAGAGGATTGAAGGTTTGACTGGGCAATTTAGTGACTTAACGAGACCCTGTGATTAGCAGCAGTGATTAGAAAAAAGTATTTATGAGCCAAGCATGGTGCCACATACCTGTAATTCTAGCACTTGTAAGACTGAGGCAAGGGAATTGCTGTGAGCTGGAGGCTAGCCTGGACTGTATAGTGAGTCCAAGGCCAGGCAGTGAAACCCTGTCTCAAAAAAACAAAAACCAAAAGCAAAATGTTTATAAACTCTGTAAAAGAGGATAATTTCTGGAATAGTAAAAGAGCTATTAAAAATCAATAACAAGCCGGGCGTGGTGGCGCACGCCTTTGATCCCAGCACCCGGGAGGCTGAGGTAGGAGGAGCGTTGTGAGTTCGAGGCCGGCTTGGGCTACAACCTGAGCGCAAGACCAGCCTGAGCTACATAGTGTGACCCTGCCTCAAAAAACTAGGGCCGGGAGTTTGGCTCAGTGGCTTAAGCGCCTGCCCTGGCAGGTGCAAGGTTATGAGCTTGATCCCTGGCGCCGCAAAAAAAAAAAAAAACAATCAATAACAAGCCAGGCGTAGTGGCATATGTCTGTAATCCCAGCACGTGAGAGGCTGAGGCAGGAGAATTGCTTTGAGTTCAAGGCCAGCCTGAACTGTATAGCAAGACCCTGTCTCAAGAAGACCAAAAACAAACAAACAAAAAAAATCAATAACAATCCCCCAAAATAAATACATGAACGACCAGACAGCTTTATTTGTAATTGGGCAAATCCAAAGTAAAACAGTTGGTTTCCATTTGTTTTACCTGTCTTGTTGGCAAAAGTTAAATACTTCAATAATTACAGTATTGTGTTGCAGTAGCTATACCCGTGTTCTGCTAGTTTGAGAATAAGAATGGCTTAGCTCTGCACAAGTGTTTTTATCAACATAGACTGAACATCAGTAGTGTATAAGTTTTCATTGCTCCAATCATTTGTTTACTAGTTTTTTTGTTTGGTTGGTTTTTTGATTGTTAAATTTTGAGACAGGGTCTCACTGTGTAGCCCAGGCTGACCTTGAATTCATGCGAGTTTTGCCTCACCCAAGTGCTGGAGTAGAAAGTGTTTATCACCACACCCAATATTATTTACTTTTTCACTTACCCAAATTAAAATTTGTTTATATTGGAAAGGAAAAAAATTCTTGCTAAAAAAGTTTTATGTAGCTGGGTGTGGTGGCACCTGTAATCCCAGCACTCTGGGAGGCTGAGCCAGGAGGATCACAAATTCAAGCCCAGCCAGCGCAATTTAGCAATTTAATGAGACCTCGTCTCAAAATAAAACAAGGCTGAGAATGTAGCTCAGTTCGAAGGCCTTAGGTTCAATCATGAGAAAATAAAAGTAGTTTTATGTGTTAAAAACTTGGTTTTATAAGAAGCATAAATCTATACTAGTTTGGAATTTTGTCTAGTGGATTAAGTCATTTCTAGGTAGCCAGTGGTTGGGGAATTCAAACAAAGTGAGTGTGTGTGTATGTGTGTGCTTTGTTTTTAGTAGTGATTGAACCCACGGTCCTGTGCATGCTAAGCACAAGCTCTACTACTGAGCTGCATCCCAGCCTTGCTTGTGTATATATGTGGTTTGGTTTGGTACTGGGGATTGAACTCAAGACCTTGTGCTTGCCAGGCAGGCACTTGTATCGCTGAGCTAGACCCCCAGCCCCATGTATGTGTTTTAAAGTAATATTTCAATTCACATAAAAGAAATTTGAAACAAAACTATTAGCTGTTTAATCTTGATTATAGAAAATTATTCTGGAGCCGGGCATGGTGGCACACACCTTTAATCCCAGTAATCAGGAGGCTGAGGCAGGAGAATCGTTGTGAGTTCGAAACCAGCCTGGGCTACAAAGTGAGTTCAAGGCCAGCCTGAACTGCATAGTGAGACCCTGTCTCAAAAAATAGGGCTGGGGATTTAGCTCAGTGGCCTAAGCACCTACCTTGCAGGCACAGAGTTGTAAGTTTGATCCCCAGTACCCAAAAAAAAAAAAAGGAAAGTATTCTGGGTTGGGGATATAGCTCAATAGCACAGCACCTGCCTAGCAAGCACATGGTCAGGAGTTCGATCCTTGGTACAGAAAAAAAAAAAAAATTAGTTTCCCTACAAATGCTCTTTAAAATATATAAATAAGTGGCGGTATTTTTTAGTAGAATCATATATTGCCAAAAAAAATTTTTTTTTCTTTTTTTACAGACAGGAAAACTAATTTTGAAACCTAGGCCTCATGTTCAATGACAATCTGCCCTCGTTATATGACCTAAAACAGTCTTTCTTCAAACAAGTGATACAGCAAAAAGCCATAAAGGATTCCTTTTGCAGTTGGAAATATGAAGGTTATAGCAACAACTGACAAGAAGTGTGCAATATTTACCCAAATGGTCTTGATGATGATGACTCAAGTTATCAGTGCTTTGGTACCTTTGATTACCTGTGTTCAGTATTAGTGTCACTTTAGTACTTCAACTCCTGCAAAGATTTTTGCAGATGAAGTATGTATGTATGTTACTAAGTTAAACTTAGAAACAGGACCTCATTCAGTTTTTATAATGTATTTTTGCAAACTACTGTAAATAGCAAATCAATGCCAATGTTACACAAAGAAGAAAATGTTGTGTGGACTTTGTTCTCCTGCACCAGTATTTCAGGAACATCTGCTTGCCATCCCCACGGCTTTTTAAAACCGGCTATTATGTGTGCCTTTCATTCGTAACTCCTCTTCTAAAATTGTACTGGAAGAAAAACATCTGATTCTGCTCAGACTGAGGAAAACTCATCTCCATTATGTTGTAAGCAATTATAGATGTTTTGAGAAACAGTTTTTGTTAAACGAGAAACTGAACTCCAGCAACTATTGTGGTTATATTTTTCAGTTTATTATTTTCATTTAACACTAAATAGACTTCATATATTTTTAAAAAATTTTAAGAACACCCCAAAGTCTCCTGAATGTACAAGTTTAGTTATAAATTATGTATTGTCTGAGAATTTGATAGTCATTGTTTTAGATAATTGGGTTTTATGCTGTGATAGACAAACTGTTACACAAGTACTGCATGGGTGTAACTGAGGGTCCTCCATCACCGGGACAACATGGTAGTGTAAACTAGCGTCTACAGTTCTCATTGTTCAGAGAGTGTTAATGACATACTGTGTATGCATAACAGCCACATGTACTATAATAGCCCTTAAAATTAAACTATTGGAATTGCTGTAAATATTTTAAAGTACTGGAGGTGCCTTTTACCTGTTCATTAGACGACTTTGAAAAGGTTTAAATTATTATATGAGCAGTCTTTTAAATTTCATTTACCATAAAACTGAAATTTCAATAATAGGACAAAAACTTTTTAACGAGGCTGTCATTTAACTTAAATGTGTTCATTTGGCTTTCATGTGTATAAAATTTTATTCTTTGAACTGCAGCAATAAAACCCTCTGCTCCTAAGAAGTCTTAAGAGGGTATTCTTTATATTCTGCTTTGTTTTATTTTCTGTAAATTTTGTAGGTAAATATGTGTATAAAAATAAATACTTTATATATAACTAGTTATTAGACTTTTTCTTTGCCTTCTAAGTCTCTAACTTTGAGAGAAATTTTAAACATGCTGTGTGTATCAGATCCAGTCTAGTTCCAAATAAGATATTTTAGAGCAAATGTTAAGTAGCAATTGTAGATACCCTCGTTTATTAGGCTGTAATTACTTTTAATGTCTTGTTCATCATAGTCTAATAACATTTGCTTCCTAATCAGAAAGTGCACGTTTTCTCATGCTGCTCTTTACAAATATGGATTGCCAGTTTCCTCCAAGAATATAAAGCTGAAGGGGGGATTTTTATAGGTCCTTAATGTTTTTTTGTTTTTGTTTTTGTTTTTTTTGTACTGAGTTATGAACTCTAAATTCCTTTACATATTTAATAAAAGCCTTGACTCTTGTCCCCTAGAAAAATATGCCTCTTCACATACACAAATTTTGCATGTATTTGGAGCGGATTTCCTGAGGTCGAACTACTTTGGAGCCCTTTGGCTCCAAGTAAAAACATTCTGGAAAAATTGTTCAACTTGTGTGTATTGAACTTAATTCAAGAGCCATTAAAATATGGTTAAGAATATAGACATATATTCCTGACAGACTGAGGCAAAAAGATAACAAGTTTGAGCCCAACCTGGACAACTTAGTGACTCAGACCCTATTTCAAAATTTTAAAATGAAAAGACTAAGGATGGAACCTACAACTCACATGCTAGGCAAGAAGCATTCTGCCACTCAGCTACACCCCCAGCCTTCTAAGAACATTTGTGAACTTAATGTATATGAAATACTTTCCAGATAAATAACATAGAGTAACTTCCACCAAGCTCCACAATACACTAACATAATCATCACTGTGAATATTACTACCATCTCTTCGTGTACACTCAGGAAATGAATCCAATACACGAGTCACGATGAAAGTCCAGGGCACTGTGCAGCATTCCCAGAGAGCAGCCAGTCCAGATAAGAGCAGAAAGACAGAGGGAAATCTTGGGAAAGAAACTGGAATTGGTACATTTGAGGTAGATAAAGACGTCAAACACTTGGGGAAAAAATGACATTGTTAGGAACCCAGGATAATGAGAAAAGGTAATTGTCCAAGAAAAATGAAGAGTTGTACAAGAAAGGAACTGTGGTTTAATGGACTTCTTAATTCAACAGTGAGCAGTATTTGCATTTTCCTTGTAATTTAAACAGTGACTGTTGAGCTAATCAAGAATTTCAGCCAATTATGGTCTTGTACACCTACAGTCCCAGCTACTTGGGAGGCTAAGACAGTAGGACTGGGTGAGCCCAGGACTTAGAAACTGGCCTGTGCAACATGATGACATCTTGCCTCAAAAAATGACTAAATCCCACAACAAAACAAATTTTTTTAATTTAAAAAGAATTTCGAACACTGGTAATCCCAGCACTCGGGAGGCTGAGGCAGGAGGATTGTTGTGAGTTAGAAACCGGCCTGGGCTACAAAATTAGCTCAAGGCCAACCTGAACTACATAGCGAGTCACTGTCTCAAAAAGACAATCAGTCAATCAAAATTAGTGCACTTTTGTTGAATAAAGGAAAATGGAAGAGAGAATATTTGGAGAGTGACGTTCTTACCTATCAATATGATACAAACTGGAAAGAGCAATAACTTGTCAGTGGGAATTACAGAGAAAATAAGAAACAGATTTACTTCCTGGAGAGGGATTGAAATTGGACAAGGAAGGCAAGACTTAGCTATTCTTCCTTTTACAACTTCAAACTGTATGCATAGAAAATACTTCTTTTCAGGAAGGTGATAAATAGGGGTTTGCTAGATGGAATGGTTTATTTTACATGTGTAGAAATAAGAGTTTATTGCCCAAGTTGGGAGTCTGTCTTCTGCTCTTACATTTCCTACGTTCCTCCCTTTCCCTGGTGTTATCTAATAAAATTTTGATTTCGTCAATTTACTCTAGCTCTTAGGTAACTAAGTAAAACAGTGTATTTCGTTTATTACCAGCCAAACTTGCATGTGCAGGTTGAATCCTGTCTGTATGATTCATAAATCATGGGCGGTGACAAGCTGCAAAACTTCTCTGTGCCTCAGTTCCTTTGTCTCATGGGATTGTTGGTGGGTTCCATGGCTTAAAGTGTGCAAGCTCTTTGAGCAATCACTGAAACATGGTGAGGGATCCCTGTCAGTAGGAAGCTTACTCTCCAGACAGTGGTCCCCATTATAAATATCAGTGAATCTGGGGCTATGGATGTAGCTCAGTGATTAGCCTGCACAAGGCCCTGGGTTCACTCCCAGCATCATACATGCACACAAAATGAACTTTAAGTTAATTTACATGTAACAAAATGTATCCATCCTAACTGTATAGTTTTAAAAATTTTAATAAATGTGGAAGCCTTGTAGCAGTCACCACAAAATACAGAACATTTCACTTCAAAAGATACACTTAGCTGGGGATTTAGCTCAGTGGGTTAAGGCAGGTGTGAGGTTATGAGTTCAATCACTGGTACAAAAAAAAAAAAAAAAACACCAAAGATACACTTCGCAGGTCCCATCCCTGTCCACTGACCCCAAGTAACTGCTCCCTTAATTTCTACTACTACGGATTAGTCTTTTCTAGACTTCCATATACATGAGATTATACTGTAATCATAACAGTACCATAATATTTTTTCAGTCTTATTTTCTCAACACATTTACTCATGTTAGTATATGTGTTGGTAATTTTTTTTTTACCCGCTTACCTATTGAAAAGCATTTGGGTTGTTTTCAGTTGCATCTTTCCAATTTTTATTATTTGTAGTACTTTTGATTGAACCCAGGGCCTTATATTTGCTAGGCGAGCACCACTACTGCCCCAGCTTCTATGAATAGCTTTGTCCAAGGCTGGGTGGATATACTCTCGTTTGGGGAGATGACCTTGAAGTGGAGTTGCTGGGTCATAGGCTGACGCATATTTAGCTCTATAAGGAACTACCAAATTGTTTTCTACACTAAGTGTACTATTTTACATTCTTATCATCTATTCACCCATTAAAATGGCTAAAATGAGAAATAATACCAATATTGATGAGCATGGTGAAGAGCTTTTAGGTAAACAGGAAGCCTTAAAATACTTTCTCTGCACTGTGGAACAAAAATTAATTTTGTTTGATAATAACCACTTAGGGTTTTTTATTTTCCTAAGGTTGGGTGAGTTATGATTTAGGACTATCTGTATTAGGAGTAAATCCTACCAGTATATATGTCTTGTCACCAACCTGTTTTTTGTTTGTTTTTTAGGGAGGGTACTGGGAGTTGAATCCAGGGCCTTTTCACTGAGCTACACCCTCAGTCTCTTATTTCTTACTTTAAGGCAGGGTCTTGCTAAATCACTCAATTGCTTAGGCTGAGCTCCAATTTGCAATTCTCCTGCCTCAGCCTCCTAGAGTGCTGGGATTACAGGCCTGCACCACTGCACCAGCCCACGCCCCTTTCCCTTTACAGACTGTTCATCTTGAACATACAGGTATCAAAACAGGCGATACATTTCAAGGGCAAAGATGTAAATATCCTACAACACAAGTTGACCTGGTTCATTTCAGGCAACAACCACTAGATAATTAGCTCTCTTTAAAACATCTTTTAGCTGGTGATCGTGGCACATGCCTGTAATCTCAGCAGTCAGGAGGCTGAAGCATGAGAATTGCTGAAAGTTTGAGGCCACTCTGAGTCACAGTGAGAGCCTATCTCAAAAGACCAAAAAATAAATGAGGAAAAAAACTTTTAAAATATAAGTTCTCCATTTGAAAAAAGTTTGTTCTGTTAGCACAAAATAAATTGAAAGATTACATCAGTAATTAGTGTATTTTTATTATTTTGCTATTGGTTATTGCTATTGATTATTGATCATTTTGCTATTAATGACAAGTTTAAGTCTGAACATTTTTATAGAGGTCATTTTTGGAGAAGGAGTAAGTTTACCTACCTTTGCATATTGTATCAGTTTTCTTTTGACAGGATCTTGCCTTAAATGTGTGATAGTCCTGCCTCAGCCTCCTGAGTGCTGAATTATACGTGTATGTCATCACACCCAGTCACAATTAATGATATGTAATGTCCACTAAAAGCAAGTAACTTGCCAGGAGTGATGGCACACGCCCGTGATCCCAGCACTCAGCAGGCTGAAGCAAGAGCCTAGCCACAAGTTCTAGGGTCAGCTTGGGCTATGTGGTGAGTTCAAAGCCAGCATAGAATATAGTGAGACCCCGTCTCAAAAAAACAGGTGGGGCGGAAAGAGCCAGTGACTAAAAGCAAAGCTCTAGTATCAAGAATCCGGCCAAAGCCGGGCGTGGTGGCGCACGCCTTTAATCCCAGCACTCGGGAGGCTGAGGTAGGTGGAGCGTTGTGAGTTTGAGGCCGGCTTGGGCTACAACGCGAGCGCAAGGCCGGCCTGAGCTACATAGTGTGACCCTGCCTCAAAAAACCAGGGCTGGGGAGTTTGGCTCAGTGGCTTAAGCGCCTGCCCTGGCAAGTGCAAGGTTGTGAGTTCAATCCCCAGTGCCGCAAAAAAAAAAAAAAAAAAAAAAAAAAAAAGAATCTGGCCAAGAGTCCCGTTTGTCTGGTTTAAGAATGCCTCGAGGAAAAATAAAAAGCAAAAACAAGTATAGTGTTTCATCAATGGCGGGAAGTCAGTCTCTCCGGATTGGCCTCTTCACTCCCAAGGCAGCCACTCTTTTTTCGATGTATACAGTGATAGGTGGGGCTAGCAAAGGATTACAATTCATCTGAAGACTCAGACTCCAGAGGGCTTAATCTTATGTTTAGAAGTAACTTATACCTGGAATATAATCCTATGATGATTTAAGAAGGCATAGGTGATCTTATGCTTAGAAGAGTCAATGAGAAATCTCAGACGGGTGGTACCAATAAACCTAATCATCCCTTTTATCCTATGGGGAAATATGCAAATTTAACCGCTGTGAATTTGTGGTCCCCAACACTCCAGTGTGTATACAGGTTTTCCTTGAGTTTCATATATTTCTTGGAGCAGTGATTCTCAACCAAGGGTGGTTTCGTCTCTCGGGGGATATTAGGCAATTGCTGAAGAAATTTTTTTTGCTGTTGCAACCAAAGGTTTGCTACTGGCATGTAGTGAGTAGAGGCCAGGGACACTGTGGAACATCCTACAAGGTACAGGACAGTCCTCCACAGCAAGGAATTATCCAGCTCAGAATGTGACCTGTGCCTGCCTCTATCCATTAGACTCTAGTGGTACCCCACAGTTGTGAGAGCTGCAGTGTCTTCAGATGACCACATGTCCTCTGGGTGCAAAACCACCTCAATCTACAGCCACTCCTCTGGAGCTGCACTTTACAAACCTGTAGTTACCAGCTCTGTGTAGTATTTAAATGAAAAGCAAGTAAAACTGAAAACTTACCTCCTCACCCACCACATTCGCAGTGCTCACTAACCCTGTGTGGCTTGTGGCTGTACAGGGCAGAGAGGACACTTTCTTTATGTAGAAAATTCTAGAGCCAGGTATGGTAATGCACGCCTATGATCCCAGCATTCGGGAGGCTGGGGCAAGAGGATCACCTGAGTTCGAGGTCAGCCTGGCCCATATAACCAAGCTCAAGGCCAGCCTGGCCTACATAGCAAGAACCTGTTTAGAAAAAAAAAAAAAGAAGAAGAAGAAAAGAACCAAAAAAAAAGAAAAAAAAAAGAAAAAAGAAAAGAAAGGAAAAGAAAAGAAAAGAAAGAAAAGGAAAAGAAAAAAGAAAATTCTTCTGGACACTAATTCTTTGGTGCACCTGGGTCAATATAGCATTGGGTCACTATGATATCGAAAAAATATGCAGGCATATTTTTTCTTTATTTCCGAGTTTTGGATCCAAAAAAAGATTTTTAAAAAAATTTTTCATTTATTTATTTATTTATTTGTGTGCTGGGAATTAAACCTAGGGCCTTTGCACTGAGCTGCATACCCAGGCCTTTAATTTTTCTTTTTCTTTTTTGAGTCAAGCTTGGTGGTACATACCTGTAATCCCAGCATTCAAGAGGCCGAGGACAGGAGGATCACCATGAGTTCAAGGCTGGCCTGGGCTACATGGTGAGTTCAAGGTCAGTCAGAACTGCATAACGACCTTATCCCAAAAAAACCCAATAAATAATCCGGGCGTGGTGGCGCATGCTTTTAATCCCAGCAGTCAGGAGGCTGAGGCCAGAGGATCATTGTGAGTTCGAGGCCAGCCTGGGCTACAAAGTGAGTTCAAAGTCAACCTGAACTGCATAGTGAGACCCTGTCTCAAAAAAAATAAGGCTGGGGATTTAGTTCATTGGCCAAAGTGCCTGCCTGGCAGGTGCAAAGTTGTGAGTTCAATACCCAGTACCAAAAAAAAAAACACAAAAAAACAAAAAAACAAAACAAAACAAAAAAACCCCAATAACCAAAAAACTAATTAATTAATTTTTTGGAGACAGATTCTCACCAAAGCATTATATGGCCCAGACCAGGCTTGAATTTGTGATCCATCGGCCTCAGCCTTCCAGAGTAGTAGGATTACAGGCATACACCACTGCACCCAGTTTTAATATTTTTTTCTTAATAGAATATAGTAATTTTGCTAAAGACAGCACAGAGTTGTAGTGCTAGAGACTGAAAACCCCATGACAGCAGGAACTGGGCCTTAGTTCTCTTTATTCCTCATCCTCAGTGCAGTGCCTGACATGTGATAAATGCTCAATAATAGATGTGTGTTAAATGAATGAGGTAAGGGTGTGGAGTTGGATGGGCAGCAGATCCCTTTGAACAGTGACTTTCTCAGGTTGCTTGCCAGCAGTTGAACCATTGCTGCTCCTACTTCAGCAAATTCTGAGGACCAAATAAAAGTCATCAGCAAGATTGCCTGTCCCAGGCTCTGACATCTTCTCAGGAGGCACTCAACATACAGAAATAATATCTTTCCTTTTTATGAAATAAAATGGTTCACAGCCCTTTGATACTCCAGAACCCTTAGATCTTTGTGACTAGAGAAAACCTCCCTTGATCATACAGTGCATTAGCGGCAGATCTGGAACCAAGGCTCCAGGGTCTCACTTGCAGATGACTCCCAGCAAGCACATTTCTTGTTGATGGCTACCTGGTCACCAAGGGCCAGCTGAGATAGAGGGCAGTAACTGTGCAGAGGGCGTGGACACCCCAGAGACTGTAATGCAGCTAAGTACCAGCCACTGCTAAGAAAGATTGTCAATGGACCCTGCCTTCCAAGGAGCTCCCAGGGAGGTAGGGACCGCACACATGCAGACTCTTCCCCTCAGTGCTGGCGATGGAACACGTGCGGGGCAAGCACTCTGCTACTGAGCTCCACCCCGGCCCCCACAGTGTATGCTTGATCATAACTGATGAAGAATTCTAAGAGAGAGAACCACGGACACAAAGTACACAGGAGGCCCAACGGTGGGTGTCTGCCAGGATAGCGGGGAGGCCAAGGAAAGCAGGCCAGACCCCACAGTTAGCCATCTCCTTGGCTTTATCACCTGTCCCTCCCACATTTAAATCCCTACAACTCAGCGGGTCTAAAAGTAGATATAGACTGTGTCCTAGGATAGTGGAAATAGTTAATGTCAGAAGCTGTGGAAGTTTGCTAGGCTCTCTAGACCCCCAAACCTAAGAAAAAGACAGCCCAAGGGAGTTTCTGGGATGACTGAAGTTCTCTGAGCTGGTGATGAGGTATTGGCAGCACCTGGCATATTTTATATAAAACTCTGAGCCGCATCTATAGCTACATAGGACCGTCATGGTGTCAGGGTTTTCGTTTTTTGCTTGTTTGGTTTTTTTGTTTTTTTGAGATAGGATCTCACCATGTAGTTCAGGCTGACCTTGAATTCACTATGTAGCCCAGACCGATCTCTAACTCATGACGATCGTCCTGTCTCAGGCTAAGTGGTGAGATTACTGACTCGTACCACCACACTCAGCAAAAAATAAAGTGTTTAAAAAATTTAAATAGCCAGGCATTGTGGCACATTTGGGAGACTGAGGCAAGAGTATCACAGCGAGGTTGAAGCCAGCCTGGGCTACATAGTGATTTCAAAGGTCGGCCTGAACTATATAGCGAGACCCTGCCTCAAAAAACAAACCAAAAAAATTTAAGGGAGCTATTCCTCTGTGATTGTTCTTTTAAATATGCTATACAAATTAATGTTATTTCCCTCGGAAGACAGTTAATTCTTTGAGGGTCGAGTCACCATGAGATGGAACTTTTCTTCCACATACAGTTGACCTAATAGGGATTCAGGGGATGGAGGAGGATTGGGTGTTGTCATTCCCAGGAAAATCTAGCGGACTCCGCCCCAAGACAGGGCTGTCCCGCCCACGCTCTCTTCTACGCCTGCGCATTCTCCGCGCCAGCCCGCCTCGCTGGCGACGTATTGCGCGCATGCGTGGTGCTTCCCCATGTGTGCTCAGGCCGTCAGCTATCACATCTGAGCAGGGATACGATTACTCCCTGGCGACCAGGCCTTATCACCAGTGCGGCTATTCTCACGAGCTGCTGTTGCTTTCCTTGCTCATTTTATCCCCAGAGCGCACGTCGCCATGGGCAAGAGCCGGACGAAACGCTTCAAGAGACCTCAGTTCTCCCCTACAGGCAACTGTCAGGCTGAGGCGGGAGCGGCGGCGAATGGGACTGGAGACGAGGAAGACGACGGGCCGGTGGCGGAGTTTCTGGAAAAGGTGAGGCTAGAGCTTCAACCTGGCTGGAGTGCGGGGCTCGGGGTGGGCTGTGGGTACGGACGCGCGTGCGCACTGCCCAGCCTCTGACACCTAGCTCTGTCCGCAGCTCCAGCACCCGAGTGCCGAGGTCCGCGAGTGCGCCTGCGCGGGGTTGGCCCGGCTGGTGCAGCAGAGCCCGGCGCTCCCTGGCCTAGCCCGGCGCGATGCAGTGCGCCGGCTTGGGCCACTGCTGCTGGACCCCAGCCTGGCGGTCAGGGAGACGGCGGCTGGAGCGCTGAGGTGAGCCGGAAGAGGGGCCTGCGCACCTGGGGTCCGGGAGACGCGGCAGTCAGCTAGCGCTTCCTGGATGCTAGGCCTCCCCTCCTGATGTATGCTCGATGCTCTTGGAAGGGCGAAAGTTCTGCCCGGCTCTCACGGGGTGAAGGGGCGGATATGGACCAGTCTGTAGGCTCCAGGGGACCCAATGCTGCATGCATTCCATCTGCCACCTGCACCAGCCACTTGCTAAGGCATTTTTGCCCTCAGATTTGTACACACTTTCCCCTTTCCAAAAATCCTCCGTAGAGTTCCCAGATTGGATGAACCCTTCCTGTCTGCGAGCCATGACTTACTTTTTTTTTTTTTTTTTTTTTGCGGCACCCGGGATCGAACTCACAGCCTCACGCCTGCCAGACAGGCTCTTAAGCCACTGAGCCAAACTCCCGGCCCTAGTGTTTTGAGGCAGGGTCGCACTATGTAGCTCAGGCCGGCCTTGTGCTCGCGTTGTAGCCCAAGCCAGCCTCGAACTCACAACGCTCCACATACCTCAGCCTCCCGAGTGCTGGGATTAAAGGCGTGTGCCGCCACGCCCGGCCCATGACTTACTCTTAAGTGCAAAGGATTTTGAGCAGGCAGACATTGAACAAGACAGCCAAGGTCCCTTTCTTTGCAGAAGCTAGATTGAGGGTGAGACCAGGAACCAGTAAAAAACGGTAAAACAGATAATATTAGTGAGAGGTGGCATGGAAAAACAAGAGGATGGTGATTTGAGGATAGGAAGTTTACACTGAGTGTTGACTAGTCGATATTTATGAACCTAAACCAGGAGGTGAGAGAGCCAGACATGGAAAAAACTGAAGAGCTGTTCCCCATGGAGGAAACAGCGACAGCAGATAAGTGAGACAGTTCACAGCTTGGCATGGTTAAAGAAAAAAGGTTATTGCTGCCAAGTGGAGTAGGGGTAGGGAATTATGTATAGGAGAAGAAGCTAGAGAATGGGCGAGACAAAGGAGGGTATAACACTGAAGACTAACCCTGAACTAGGGAATGACATGACCAAGTTATTTGTTTATTTCTTATGTTTTTCCTTTTCTCGAGACAGAATGTCACTGTGTAGTCCAGGCTGGCCTTGAACTCACTAGCCCAGGCTAACCTTGACCTTACAGCAGTCCTTCTCTCTCAGCCTCCTGAGTGCTGGAATTACAGACATACATCACCACGCCCAGCTGTCATTAATGAATCTTAAAGTCTGTTGAAGGAGACAAACATTAACTGAATAACCAGATCTCATAAGTGTATAATTAAACCAATGGTAATTGCAGAGGATGCTATGTGAGGATATAATCAAGGATTCAGGGAAGAAAACCCTGGATGAGTGAGTGGTGTTTGAGGTGAGACCTGGGGATGAGTAGGATTAGTCACTTGAGGGAGTGCAGGTGGATGTCTTTCTGCCCCCAGGGAGGAAAGTATTGGTGGAGAGCCCTGCCCTTCCTCTAAAACACACGCTGGGCGGGCAACCCTCACAGATTGTTGGGGCATCTTTCGATTTATGTCCACATTCATAGTGCCTGGCATAGAGCTGTGCATTCAGAAGACAAGCAGTGACCTTCCAGTTAAATTAAGTGTAACCAGGGCTGCTTCAGGTGTGTCCTTCTTAGTAGCCTCACCTTCTGCTTGCTGCCCTTGAAGTCTTTTTTTTTTTTTTTTTGGCACAGTTCTGGGAATTAAACCTAAGGCCTTGTGTATCTAGGCAAGTGCTCTACTGGTCAGCCCCCTTTAGTCTAGATTCCAAAAAAATGTTCTCTTCCTACAAAGTGCAGTTTATTCATGTTAAATAGGGGAAATCTTCTCTCTTTCCTGTAGCCATGCACCTGTGACCTCAGAACTAAGTTGTTGCTTGGTAGTTATTGCTTTACATTCTGTAGAATGAGAACCAGAATAGGTTGAGATCTGTGGATTGGTTCTTCAGCATATGACAGAAATAATAAATGGGAAACCTTGAGTATGGTTAAAAGTAGAAATCAATTTGTGATGTATGATCTGAAAGTTAAAACATGTTTTAAACTTCTTAATGTAGAAACCTCAGTGCTTGTGGAGGTTTTGAAGTGTGTGATGACATGGTGACTAAGGACATCATGACTCCTCTCGTGGCCCTGCTGAAAGAGGTATGCAAGTTTTACAGTGTCTCCAATGGCAACTTCAAGTCAGCTTATAGGAGACAAGCTTAAATAGACCTTTTTTTCTTTATTTTTTTTTTAATACTTGAGTGTCTGTTACTTTGTTTTCCCTTTGCTGGGCATGGTGGTGCTTATATGTAATCCCAGCACTGGGGAGGCTAGGGCAAGAGGACCGATTGCGATAAGTTTGAGGCTAGCCTAAACCACATAGTGAGACCTTGTATAACCCCCCGCCCCCACTGCCCACCCAAACAAACAAACAAACAAGCAGAAAGCAAAACTTTCCATAGGAGTTTCTTTTCCTGGAAATACTGATCTACTCTCATCATTTATCATTAATAGAAATCTGGTTTTTTGTCCACACTACTTTTTATTTACATGATAGTTGGAAAAGACCTTCCTAAAACTATAGACTCCTTTAGACTTTAAACTTCACACAGTGAAAATAATGAGTATTGCCAGGCGTGGTGGTGCTTGCCTTTAATCACAGCCCTCGGGAGGCTGAGGCAGGAGGATTGTTGTGAGTTCAAAACCAGCCTGGGCTACAAAGTGAGTTCAAGGCCAGCCTGAACTGCATAGTGAGACCCTGTCTCAAAAAATAGTGCCAAGGATTTAGCTCAGTGGTGCGTCTCTCTGGCAGGTGCGAGGTTGTGAGTTCAATCCCTGGTACCCCCCCAAAAAAAAAGAAAGAAAAGAAAAAATGAGTATCCTTTGCTTATTTATGTGCCAAGTATGTTTTTATCATGTATATATTTAATCCTCATACCAATCCTATTAAGCAGGTTGTGTGGTTTTGTTTTTATGAGGTAGTGTTTAGCTTTTTTTCTTGCCTTGGATTCAAACATATGAGATCTTGGCATGTGGTCTACCTCTGAGCTGCAATCCCCAGCCTGAGGCCAGTACTATTATTTCCATTTTATGTGTGATAGCTAAGCCACATTATGAACCTGTTGTGAAGATTACATTGTGTTCTGAAGCTTAGTATCACACCATTCCTGTTACACACTGTAGTTCAGTGGCAAGGGAGCTCACTCTCTGCCTCTAGTATGCTGCTCTGAATTGAAGGGTAATTTTCACTTTAGGCTACGTAAAGTATATTTAGTTTTGAGGTGAAGCATCAGTTCTGTTTCCTGATTCTCAGCTGGGGATGATTTTATCCTGCAGGGGACATCTGTCACTATCTGGAGACATTTCTGGTTGTCATGGCTTATGGGGTAGGGGTTACTTCTGGCATCCAGTGGATAGAAGCTCAAGATGTTGCTGAACCTCCTACAATGCAGAGGGCACCCCCTCCTCCAACGAAGTTATCTCGCCCAAAATGTCAGTAATATAGATGCCCCTAGGTGGAGCAGCTCTGTTTTAGAAGGTGCCATCAACTCTACTAAAGGGGCAGTACTGTAGAGTGGCTAAACAGTCCTGGCTTTGAGGGCAGAATGCCTGCAGTTGAAGGCCAGCTTTACCATATACTAAGCTTATCCTCAGCCCCCTGTAGTTTCCTATTGGTGTCAGGAGATTAGGGATAATAGTTCATCTACCTTAAGCCAGATGTGGTGCCACATTCCTGTGATCCTAGCGCTCTGGGAGTCTGAGGCAGGAGGATCACAAGTTCAAGTATAGCCTGGCCAACTTGGCAAGACTCTGTCTCAAAGAATAAAAAAGTGCTAAGGATGTAAATTAGTGCAAAGGCCCTGGGTTCAATACTCACTGATAGGGAAAGAAAAAGTTGATTCACTTCATAGGTTTGCTGTAAGAATTAAATGGTATATGTGAAGTGCTTAGAATCATACTGTCATAGTGGGCACCATACAGATGTTACTGCTTATATTTCTTTACCTTCCTTTTGGGGGAGGGGTTAAAAGGGGTGTCTTGCTATGCAGTTTAGAATAACTCATTAGGCCTACGTTGGCCTTGAACTTGGAGCAGTTGTCCTGTCTTGGTCTCCCTAGTGCTGGGATTACAAGTGTGTACCATTGTGCATGGCTTTTTCTTTGCCTTCCTTACTGGTTTTTATCACATTAAGTAAAATACTTTGCATTGAATTTCTATTCTATTTAACAATAAGATGCTTTATATGCAGTTTTCACAATGACTTGGGAACTATTGTGTTTTTCTTACTAAAGGAAAGTAGACTTGTGGGAATTGTAGTGCTTGTGAGGATTTGATAGTCCTGTTAATTAGTATACTGTAATTTCTGATGTTTAGTTTTTGTGATTCTTCACTATCATTAACTTTTTTACTTAATCATCCCTTTGAACCAGCATACTAATCATGATATTTGGTTGCAGTGTAGTGCTGGACTGGATTCAAATGAGATGTCTCCACAGGACAAAAAAGATCAGAACAGAAATACTATTGAGAACATAGCCAATGAGGCTGTGAACATACTGTGGAATATATGGTAAGATGCTTCCCAAGCATAGCCTTAATTTACATCACTGCTCAGGCTGCTGCTCTTTCTGTTAAACTGTGTAGAAACCTCTCCTTGCCTGTGTAGCCCCGTAACTCCATGAAGGTGCTACATGGTAGGAGGCGGTACCAGGTAACCTGATATCAGCTGTCCTTCCCAGGCTCTTGTATCCTCATAACTTCATTGCATCTTTTTTTTCTCATTACATCTTTTTTAACACATGTCCTTCCTCCAGTTGCTACTATTGACAAAAATAAGAGGAGTCGTGACCATTAGCTTTTGCTGTCCCTCCTTTCTCCCTAGCTCCTGGATACCCCCAGCAGCAGCTAGTTGAGCCCATGCTACCTGTTTTGGTGTCTGGAATGAGAGCGGGATCACAAATCATGGTGTGCTTTACTCCTTCATGGCAGTGACCATTTGAGTGATAAGTGGATGCCCTGAAGAGGTCCCTCAGGCCTAATAGGAAAAGACCACTTTCCATTCAGTGATTGTATCTCTGGTGGGGGGCAGAGTGAATCTGCTGCTGGGGATGGAAATGGCAAGAGGCATAACCTAGATTTACTTTTTTTCTGTCCCATTGTCTGTCCATAATTATAGCGGAATTACATCATAGCTCCTTAATTTCAATCGGCAGCGTTTATCACACTGACTGAAAAGCATAAGTGGTTCTCAGGATATAAGATTTAAGTTGGATCCTGGAAAGCTGCTTAAGTCTGAACTTGCTTGTGACTGCATTTTGAATTAGTGGGTGCATTCCATCGGAAATAACGGCGAGATCAGACTTAAGGAAATGGTGTTGGAGCAAATTCATCAGTGCTGTTTTTGCGCACTAAATAAATTTAATTTGCTTTTTTGTGGTGCTGGGGCTTTCAGGATGCTTCGCACATGTTCTACTGCTGAGCTACACCCCCAACTTCCATAAGTTGTCCAACTGGATTTTGTTTTTATATTTTGAGACAAAGTCTTGCTGTGTAGCTCAGGCTGGCCTCAGACTTGTGATCTTCCTGCCTCGGCCTTTAGAGTGCTAAGATTACAAACCAGTGTCACCATGCCTGCCATGAAATTTTTTTCTTTTAATTTCTTTGAAATGAGCCTGAATATATCTCCAAAGTGATTTCTTTTTCTGGAATGCTTTACTATTTAATTATTACAGCTCTTAATATTTTTATTTCATACTTTATATTTCATGTTATCCTTACCCATGTATGCTTTGTCTTCTGACTACATTTCAGTGTTGTAGAAATTAGGTACATAGGTAAATACAGACAACAAACAGAAAGTATTTTTTCCCAAGATAATAGACTTAATTTAATAATGCAGTCTGCTCTGTTAGTGTGTCATGTGTATATGTATAAAGGAATATCTTTCTCTGGAACCATGGATAAAATCATTATGATTAGTTCTGTTTACCCTGTATTTAGTGTGTATGTTTATTAGTAATGTTGATAGCTCTCTGATTCTTTTATAAAAGGTAATATAGCCAAGTGTGGTGGCATACAACTGTAATTTCAGTACTTGGGAGGCTGAAACAGGAAGATTGTGGCAAGTTTGAGGCCAGCTTGGGCAACATAGTGAGTTCAAGGTCAACCTGAACTACACAGCAAAACCCTGTCTCAAAAAAAAAAAAAAAAAAAAAGTAGTATAATTATAAATATCATCAGAGTAATTTCTTTGTTGCAGATTACAAATTCTGCTGGTGCACTCTAGAAAGAATGAATACAATGTAATTTTCTTTCAAATCTGTCCTTTCTGTGTAATAAGAGGCCCTTTGTCCTTACTGGAATTTATTACTGTGCTGTAATAGACTCAGGGAACTTGGGTTCTAGCTCCATTGCTGGCAAGATGTATGATCTTTGGACAGATTACTGTACCTTTTAAGGCCTGGGTTTTTTCATCTGTAAATTGGAAAGTTGGATTTAAGGATTCCCAAAATCTCCAGCTCTAAACTTTTGTGAGGAAACTGTCATGATAAAAAGATAGTCAAAGAGCAAGCCCACCATGGTGGAAATAAAATACAGATAGCCAGTTCTTAGGTACAATGAATATCAATGGGTATTCATTTCTTCCTCTCTAATAATGGTGGTTGTTTGACTCTCTTTGGTTCTATAAAGTTTAATTAATTTATTTATTTTGATTTCTGTGGTTGATTTCTTAATGTTAAAATGTGAATAGTAAAACTTTTTTTTCCCCCCTTCAATTTAGTGAATGCAGTAGTAGAGCAGTATCTATATTCAACAAAGAAGGGTGTTTGGAGATTGTATTAAAGTATTTAAGTAGGTTTTCCACCAATGTTGACCTGGCTATTTCAGTAGGTAAGTGAAGAAAAGGTGATGATTTATTGTGTGTAGCCTTATTAAAAAATTTTGTGTTCAGACATAGCATGTTTCTTTTATAGGAGTGATTTTATCTCATTATATTTAAACTTATGGCACAGTTCTGTTTTGTTTTGAACCTTATTAAATCTTATGTAATTTTCCTGCTTTTCTTTTTGAAAGGGAAGAAGGTAATTATGTGTGTGTGATTTCTAGTCTGTTACTTCTTAGAGCCTTTATGAATTCTTGAAGTTTTCATCTCCATTTACTCAGAAACAATTAACCCACAATTTCTAGGCCTTTGAGCCAAAGTTAGTTGGAAGCTAGACTTAAATGTACCAACATCTCACACTCCCATCCGAAAACCAACTGATACCCTGTGCTTTTGTGTGTGTGTGTGTGTGTGTGTGTGTGTCTTTTTGAGATAGGATCTTGCTATGCAGTTAAGGCTGGCCTTGAGCACACTTTCTAGCTCAGGCTGGTCTGGAACTCGCAATGATCTTTCTGCCTGGGATTAGAGGTGTGTGCCACCATGCCTGGCTGATACCTGTGCTTTTTTGTGAGAAAGAGAAAAGAGGGATTTGAATTTTCTGTGATGTTTGCTTCCTTTTCCTACAGGCAGGGGAAGCAAATGCTAGCAACTTCAGGTGCACTTGGCTGTCTTCCCACCCCCTCTATTTTGGGTTAGCGAGCCACTGGGCACCCTCACCTCAGCATAGGCAGAGGCTGAAACCAGGAGGTGGGCAGCTCAACAGAGTTCTGGGTGAGAGCAGAGAAACAGCTGAGGAAAAGTTCTATTCCACCCATTAACAGGCATCCCACTGTCCTTTTATTTAACTTTGTAAGTTCTCCTGCAAGGAAGAACTGTCTTCCCCCTATTCATGCTTCTCTTGGCCCTAATACATACTTTTAAGAGAATAGAAAAGAAAAAAGAATAAATACTACTAGAAAAAATTTAAAAATCAATTTTCTTAAAATGGAATCGTTGGGGAGCAGCATTGTGAGTAAATGAGGATTTCAAAAACAGTTCAATGACTGCTGTTAGGAAATTGGTAGATGACTTAACCCCAGGAAAGTTTTTATTTCAATAAGAGAATTTCAGAAAGTTTGATTTTTTTTTAAATAAAAACATTTTTTGTGCCTCTTGTCATGTAGATTTAGTGTTTTTTTTTGTCGTTGTTGTTGTTCTTTACCTTCTAATGCATTTTTTTGACATGGTTTGGAATAAAGCCATTTTGCATGAGTAATAGTGTTTTCTTTATGCATTGAGTTAAAAGTCATGATTGTATGAACAAATGTCCTTATTGTTTTGAAAGTAAAGCAAGGTTTCTGAGATTATAGGTGTGGTGGTGCACACCTATAATCCCAGCATTTGGGAGGATGAGGTAGTAAGATCAGTGTGAGTTTGAGGCCACCCTGGGCTCCATAGTGAGTTCAAGGCCAGTTTGAAGTACATAGTAAAACCCTGTCTCAAAAAAAAACAAAGGAAAAAAAATAGAAAAGCAACGCTTACATATAGTAAAGTGAATTTATAACATTCTGTCCTATATATTAATATAGCTTATTTGAACTATTGTCTTTATGGGAGCAATTGTGCTTAATCTTGCCCTTTTTTTTTGCAAAAGTGAATAAAATTAATCTCAACAAAAAAAATAGACTTGGATATAAGTGTTTGTACTTACATGCCTAGACCTATGCCTTTGTATACAAATATATTTTGGGAATCAAATTAGATCACAGCAGCATGTGATTTAATTAATTTGGCACAATTTGTTTTGAACTTTTTAGACCTGAAAAGAAATGGATTTGAGGGCCCGGGATTTATCTCAGTGGCTTAAGCACCTGCCTGGCAGGTGTGACGTTGTGGGTTCAGTCCCCGGTACCAAAAACTACAACAACCACAACAATAACAAAAAAAAAAAAAAAAAGAAAAAGAAAAAGAGAAGAAAAGAAATGGATTTGAGTGGAATAAAAACAAAGAAAACAAACTTGGACTTGCTTCCTCTTATGTGCTTCAGTGGTTTCTATGTCAAACCTTTATGTAGGCCCAATTGTTTTTAATACAGCCAATTAATTATTTCTGATATGCCACTTATATCCATTATCTTGTTTTAATTAATGCAAGGGAAGAAGTTAAGTGATAAATGTGATAGATGTCTATTAATATTTTACCTATTTCTCAATTTGTACATATCTTTATGTAAAGTGACTTTTTTTTCTTAAAGTACTATTTTTTGGCCAGAAATAATCCTAACATTTTGAGTCACGATGAGTTTAAAGGAAGCCAGAATGTCCCAAAATCTAAACCTTGTTTTGGCAGCAAAACTTTCCTAAGAGTTTTGTCCATACACTGGTAGATGGTTTATAGGCAGTTTGCTACTGGTCTGTGATAAATACATAAATTAAGGATAAACTGTTACAAATAGTAGCAGTAATTTGACAGTGCCACGGGGTTTAGGATCCTTTTAAATTTATTTAATAAAAGAATAGTTCAGTAAAAAGTTAGAAATTTTAAGGAAAAAAAGATGTTGTATACCACTGATAGTCTAGGAAGCATTATTTGCATATACCACCCTTGAGGTAAAGTGTAAATATCTTCAAAAAGCTATGTGTGTCTAAAGTTGAAAAGATGCAGTTTTTTTTGTTTGTTTGTTTTGTTTTGTTTTTTTTGGATAAGTTATGCAGTACTGGTATAAAGTATCCTAAACAGAATTCATTTGTTTCTAAATATTTAATTTTTTGTCTTATAGCATATTGTTTACAGACAGTAACGGAAGATAACCCAGACCTACTGAAATCTTTCAGTGCCACAGCATTGAATGTGCTGGAATCTGCAATGGTTTGTCCTGTCAGTTCCATGGACTACATCCTATTAAAGACATTGGTGGCAGGTAAAATTTAGCCAAATGAAATGCGAGCCATTTTTGGTAATTTGCAGTGGATAGAGGTGGAGACTGAAGTTCATTATTCCTTCATTTCACCACATCAGAGTTTTCTATACTTGTGTCCATTCTGAAAATTTTAATATTTAAATAGAGACCCTTAATTCAAGTAGGTGTCCATAGTTACAAAGCGTTCTATAATAGCTTTGTTGTCTGATAAAAAAATGCTCTGGTCAGGATCCCTTTTTTTTTTTTTTTTTATGAGCCAGTAAGTTAAAAAATTGACTCTGGGCAATCAAGGAATGGCTATTACTTTTCCATGTGTTCTTTCCCTCTAGCACTTTTCACCGCAGTCTCTCTGAATATAGAAGTAAGAAATAACCTAATAATCTGTTGAGTAATAGGTATTTTATAAGTTTCCATCTATACTTCACTTTTTCCCATTTACTTTGCAGAGATAATTTATCACGAGAAGTTATGTTTTTCAAATTATGGTAGTTAGATGCACGTAATATAAAATTGCCATCTTAACCATTTTACAGGTTTGGTTCAGTGGTGTAAAATACATTCTCAAATACATACAATAAATCCCCAGATCTCAGTTCATCTTGTAAAACTGAAACTATTTCTATTAAATGAGTTTTCTCGTTTTTCTTTCCTCCTAGTGCTAACAACCACCATTCTATTTACCACATCTAGAAATTTGACTACTTAGATACTTTATGTATTAGAATCATTTGTATTTGTCTTTTTGTAACTGACTTGCTTCCTTCAACCTAAATTCCTCAGTGTATATCACAGTGTTATAGCTTGTGTCAGTTACAGCATGTGTCAGTATTTCCTTGCTTTTTGAGGCTGGATACTATTTTGTAACATGTAGCATTTTGTTTATTCATTCATCTTGTATCCATGAGAACTTCACCTTTTGACTGTTATGAAGAATACTGCAGTGAACATGGATATAATCCATATATGTCTCTACTTTCAATCTTTTGGGTCTGTGCCTACATGAAGTTTTTATTTTCATAGTCACGTCTAAAAAAATTAATCTGACTACTTACTAGTAGCTCCTATTCTCTTTTGATAAGCAAAAAAGCAAAGCACCGGCTCTCTGGTTTGCACATGAGACCTTGGAATTTTAATGCATTCCATTCCACTCTTGGAAAATAAGAAACTGCTGAGAAGAGCAGCTTAGGTAAAAATGAAAGAAAGCAAGGCAACTGACTGTCATTTTAAAAGAAACTTGACCGGCATTCTCTCATCTGATGATGTGTTATATGTCAGAGAAAGGCATTGTATGCCAAGGCAGGCAGGTGATTGTGAATGGTTATAACAAAGGGTGCTACCTCTGTGCAGTTCCTCTTGACATTTAATAAAACTGAACAAAGACAGCATGATTAAGATGTTTTGAAATTACACCTGAGCCTCAAGACCCAGTCTTGTGAAAACTGTACTTAATGTAAGATTTCACAAGCAGTTCTTTTGTCCTTACGTTCCCTTTTTCCCCAGGCACAATCTGGAATCTAAAGGACATTATTCCATCCAAGAGTCAGGCAGAAATCATAAATGCCATACTGAAGATCTTGTCTGAAGTTTTGGAAATGGATGCTGTTGAAATAGTTATTCAAATGAAAGAGGCTGAAACCCAACGGTTAAAAACTGCTGCAGAGACGGAGGACATTTTGGAGAATGCTAATGGTGATGATTTGATGGAAGATGATGAAATGGAAGAAATTCCTCATAGAAGAAAAGCAAGAAAGAAAACTTTCATTTCCGATTTACTTCCAGTAAGTCAGACTAATGCCCCAAAATGTGTATTACTTTCTTTCAAAGCCATATAGAAAAATATTATAGTAAAATTAACTATAGAAAATGAATTTCAGTAAAAATTGGTCATGTTTTACCAGTGATTCTTGTTGTAACATTAGAAGTCTACTTCCAAAGAGGAAAAATAATCTCATCTAAAATGAAAAAAAAAAATTTTTTTTTTGGTACCAGGGATCAAACTCACAACCTCGCACCTGCCAGGCAGGTGCTTAGGCCACTGAGCTAAATCCCCACCCCTGCTTTTTGAGACAGGGTCTCACTATGCAGTTCAGGCTGGCCTTGAACTCACTTTGTAGCCCAGGCTGGTCTTGAACTCACAACAATCCTCCTGCCTCAGCCTCCAGAGTGCCGGTATTAAAAAGGCATGCTCTAACACACCTGGCTTACAATAAAATTTTTGAGCCGGGTGTGGTGGTGCACGCCTATAATCCCAACACTCAGGAGGCTGAGGCAAGAGGATCCTTGTGAGTTCGAGGCCAGTCTGGGCTACATAAACAAGTTCAAGGCCAGCCTGAATTGCAAAGAGAGACCCTGTCTGAAAAATAAATACATAAATACATAAATAAATAATAAAATGAAGCTTTTAAACTGGTTATGGTGGCATATACCAATAATCTCAGCACTCTGGGAGGTTGAGGTTGGAGGATTGCAAGTTTAAGGCCAGTTTGGGCACTTAGTGGTTTAGTGAAGGCCCATGAGCCTGTCCCACATCTTAGTAGGACAGACATGTGAGCCTATGGTCAGTCATAAGGGCTATGCTAAGTATGGTGGTTGACTGTGCCTGCATTTCCAAGGGAGTACTTTCCATAGATTTGATACAGAGTGCAGGAGGATGCTTGCTTTTCTTTTCTTTCTTTTTTTTTTTTTTTTTTTGAGAGGTCTTGCTGTGTAGCTCAAACTGGCCTTGAACTCACTGTGCAGCACAGGCTGACCTCACAGTAACAGCAGTCCTCTTGCCTCAGCCTCCCAAGTGCTGGAATTACAGGCTCAGGAGGACACTTTCTGAGATGGCTTTTTGGACTGACTATGTGGGCTGTTTTGTGAAGCATAATTTGGATTTCTAAAAATAAATCAGAATTTTTTGCAGATAGAACTACCACATATGAACCCCCAAAGCATTGTGTTAAGTTCTGGGGTGAATAAATCACCCCTGGCATGCATTTGATTCCCAGATTTGTGTCACTTCTGCTTCTACATGTATCAGAGTATGAGTAGAATTTAAAATCAGTAAAGAGAGGAGCATGAAAGCACAGCTCCATGCACCTTGTCCTCCAGAACGGTTGTTGATATGGAATGTGCCTGGCCTCGTTTCTGTATGTGGGACATAGAAGTCAGTACTTACAGGTTTATCTTCTGCTATTGCCATTGTACTGCCCAAGTCTCTGTTTTGTTGTTGTTGTTGTTGTTGTTGTTGTTTGGGTTTTTTTTTAATCCATTTTATTCAAGGATAAAAAGAAAGAAAAAAGAAAAAAAAGTAGAACAAAATTTCAGAACATGTAAATCAGGGGGCAACAGTGGTACATACACTGCACATTATCATCTCCAGATCATTCACCCAGAGCACAAGACATCTGCATTCAATTGTCCAACTAGGTCTCTGTTTAGCCTAACCCGTTTGGGCACACTGCTGTCAGGGGCCTCTGAAGGAGCTGAAGCCCTAGGCTGGGATTGGGAGGATGGAGCCCTCATGTGATTCTCTCCTCCCCAGCCTTGCTTCCAGTGCCTCCTAGAGAGAGAACCTGAGGGTGAGACCCAAGTCTGCCGAGGTTAATTGAGGTTAATGTAGAAGTGCCCTGTTTATAAACTATTGATGAGCTGGGTGTGGTGGCTCACACCTTTAATCCCAGCACTCAGGAGGCTGAGGTAGGAGGAGCGTTGTGACGAGGCCAGCTTGGGCTACATAGTGTGACCCTGTCTCAAAAAACTAGGGTGGGGAGTTTGGCTCAGTGACTTAAGTGCCTTCCTGGCAGGTGTGAGGTTGTGAGTTCGATCCCCAGTACCACAAAAAAAAAAAGAAAAAAAAAAGAACTATTGATGATTAGCTGTTATGTAGACATTCCCTTAAGTATTATTGAAGATGGGCATGGTGATGCATACCTATAATCCCGTCACTTCAGGAGGCTGAGGCAGAAGGATCACCGTGAGTTAAAAGACAGCCTGGACTGTGTGTAGTGACTTAAGGCCAGTTTGAACTACATAGGGAACCCTGCCTTAAAAAAAACAAAAGCAGACAAACAGAAGGAATTCTGTGCTTAGAAAGTACAAAGTTTCCACATAGCAAATACTTGGTTTTTACAGTCTTAACGTAACTGAGTAGCCTGAATGATTAGCATACTGACCATCTGCTAGCCTGTGTTTAAGTGCCCGTGCCAGCAGTGGCAGGGATACAGATTTATAGTTAACTGTGGTCAGTACACTGCCTCGTGGTTTCTGCTGGAGACATTTAGAATCAAAATTCAAGAAGGCATTACCATAAATATGGAAAGAAGAACAGTTTAACCCAGTCGTTTTTTCCTAACACAGGCTAAAGCACAGTATCCTACCCAGCTCCTAATTAGCATTTACTCAGTCCTTCTGTTTCATTTCATGTTTCCTCACTTACTCTGCTGGCAACTTTGAAGCAAATCTGGATTGTCATAACATTTTGTCTAGATTGAGTCTGTATGTGAGCTTGATAACAATGAGCAGCAGAGAAATGTTCTGAATAGCAGTTACATACAGTGAAACCTAATTTCAGAGTTCCTTCTAAACTGGATCTTCATACATTTTAAGTGCATGAGAACCCAGGAACAAGTCTTATTTAGCTTGAGTCTAGCTAATAAAGATTTATTTAGTTGCAAGTAGCAACACTGTTTGTATACATTATATATATAGTAGAAATAAATGCAGTGCAAGTTTGGAAACTCCTGTGTGATGTGTTAAATGAGCAATTTGCTTCTTGTTTTCAGTGCTGAGGATTGAATGCTAGGTCTTGTACAGGTTAAACATGTCCTGTAACCCTGAGCAACATTCACCCCCCCCCTTTTTTTTTTTTAACTTTTTCAAAGTTGCAGTTAAATTTTTGAACAAAGTGGTTGAGTTATTTAAATGAGTACATTTTTAGAAGCCTTGGGAACCAGGAGTATGTCATAAGACCTACCAAGCTGCTCAGGAGACTGAGGCAGGAACTATTTGTAAGTTGCAGGCCAGCTTCAGCAAACATAGACCCTGACTCAAAAAAAAAAAAAAAAAAAAAAAGAAAAAAAATGATGTGGAAAGGACTGGGCATGGTAGCCCACACTTGTATTCCCATACTCTGGGAGGCTGAGACAGGAGTATTACAAATTCTAGCCAAGCCTAGGCAATTTATTGAGACTCTGTACCCCCATTAATTAATTAATTAATTAATTGGTGTGGAGATGTAACTAAATATGAAGGCCTTGGGTTCAATCCCTAGTGCATAAAAAGAGAAAAACGTAGGAATGTAGCTCATTGGTAGAGCTGGCAAGTATGAGGCCCTACGCTCATTTAGTCTCCAATACCACAAAAAATAAGAGACAATTATAAAACTGTTAAAATTTGGAACATTTAACAAATTTGGAAATAACCAATAAAACAGGTATTGTTTTTAGCCGACCTCACTATTTTGGTGTGTTGTTCATATCATTATGGCTATTTCATAAGCAAGTTAAGCATTAAGGCCGGATACATATGTTCTTCCCATTTAAGTTATTGTTACATAGTTTCAGAGAAAAGTGTCCTCATCTTTTTCACTCTTAAATAAATATTATATTCTTCAAAGAAAGCCAAGAAGCAAATCTGTCTGCTCCCTAGCCAAGCTCTGTTGGTCATATAAGGATATGTTAGTAGGATGTGTTAATGCAGTCTTTCCAAGAAAACGTCTATGCATCTAAAAGCAAGTACCATTGTGTTTAAGGGCCTGGTGTCTGTAGTGAACTTTTAATCTCAGTATGCCAAACTACTTCTTAACACATTAGATTAAATTTCAGAGTTAATTCAGTTCAGAATTTCTGAATATCTATCTGTTCTCTCCTCCCCACTAAGCGAAGCTTAGAGAATAATCATGCAGATAGATGGAAACCCAGTTTGCGGCGGCAGTTACCCGGTACCAAGAAGAGTTACAATGCTTGTTTATGCTTCTAGCATGTTATGGTTTTTCTTCTACCTGCTCTGCCCACCATGTACTTTATTCCAAGCACAGAAATCTTGCAAAAGGCATTAGTTAAGGAAATTCATGCCCAAATTTTTACCTTTTTCTTTTTTTAAAGCCCACTGACAAGGAACTGAGAGAGACCGTGGCATTGCTGACAGCTCAACAGACTGCTCTGGAAATTATTGTCAACATGTGCTGCAGTGAAGGTTTGCTATCTTTACATTTCTCCTGGCAGAGGGCAGCTTCCATGGGGACTTTCTCTGAAATCCCAGTTATGTGTGGTTTGCATTCTTTCTAGATCCCTCTGATGACGAGTGGGAAGAGCTTTCTAGCAGTGATGAAAGCGATGCATTTATGGAGAATTCTTTCAGTGAGAGTGGTGGGCAGCTGCTGTCTCCACTCTGCCTCTCTCATGAGATTCACTCCGCTCTCACCAATTATCTCATCCCGAAGAAGGTAATCTGTTTTCATTCCAAGTTTATTAAAGAACAGGGCAGCCAGGTGTTGTGGCACATGCCTATAATCCCAGCGCTAAGGAACTTGAGGCAGGAGGTAGGAGTTTGAGGCCAGCCTGAGCTACATAGTGAATTCAAGGCCACCTTGAATTACAGAGCAAGCCTAAAGCAACAAAAAACAAAACAAAACCAAAAAAAACATGAGAAAGATTTAGGTAAGCAATTCACTCTGTATGCAAAAGGAGTAAGCACACACTTTCAGGTTGCAGCGATGATCAAAAAAAGAATTAAAACTGGGCGTGGTGGCACACACCTGTGATCCAAGCATTCTTTGAGGCTGAATAGGTGGATTCAAGTTCTGGTGCAGACTAGGTAACTTAGTGACTTAGACCCTGCCTCAAAATAAAATTTTTGTTGGTTTTTTGTTTTTATTTTATTTTACTTACTTATTTAATTATTTATTTATTTTGAGACAAAAAAATGTATATATAGCCTGTATAGTCCAGGCTGGTCTTGAATTTACTATGTAATCCAGGCTGGCCTTGAATTTGTGCTAATCTGCCTACCTCAGCCTCCTGAATGCTGGAATTGCAGGCATGCTCCGTCACTCCCAGCAAAAACATGTTTTAAAGGACCAAGGAAATAGCTCAGTGTGAAGGCCCTATGTTCAGTCTCCAGTACCACCAGAAAGAAAAAGAAAGAAAAGTAAAATTAGATGATGATAAAGAGGACAATGAGTCTCATTCTTGGAGGAGGTGATCTGACTAATCACTGATCTGCAGATGCTAGAACTGTACCTGTGTTTCATTAGTATTATCTAATGTACTTTTATATATTTGTAAAACAATTTTTGGTAAAATGCGATGAAGATGGATTTCACAAATACCTTCTGATACTGGTAAAACAAAACAAAACAAAACAAAACAAAACAGTACTAGAGACAGGCTAATAGAGCGTTCTGTGTTGATCACGCCTAACCATTTCAGTTGGAAATTCAGTGATACTTTGTTTGTCGAACGCTGTTTGTTCCAAATTCATGTTCAAACGCTGGAAAGTTTAAGAACTGAACGTATTTTTCCCATAAGAAATAATGGAAAACAACATCACTGGTTCTTAGACCCCAAAATTTTTCCAGAACTTTTAACAAATTTTGTCAGGCAGGCACTTGTGCCAGTAAGGTAAATCCCTTTTGCATTTCTTTAACTTGTGGTTCTGTTTTCCTCTTAGCTTTACTGCTGGTATTACTTTGTTTGGAGCCATGCTTATGATATTTTATGCAAATAAAGTGCAACAAGGAAAAGCACACTGACGGATGTTTTAATGCACTGACACAAGCACTCACTATGTGTCATTTGGGCGAGAGCAGTGCACAGACTGAAGCATCACTCCTTTGTGTCCGCAGTGAGATGCGAAGTGTGACTCACTCTCAGCCCATACAGGTTTTTTCTCTTTATTCTTTTAAAATTTTCTTTTTTTGAGGCAGGGTCTCACTATGCAGTTCAGGCTGGTTTGCAACTCACTATGTAACCCAGGCTGGCCTCAAACTCACAGCAATCTTTCTGCTTCAGCCTCCTGAGTGCTGGGATCACAGGTATGTGACATCACACCCAGCCTGTACAGGTTTTTTCAAGTCAGGTTTTCAGTTTGATTATCAAGCAAAGTTATGAACATGGAGCAGATTTTTTCCCAACTTTACTGTTTGAGTAGTAGAAAGTTTAAACTTGGAACTGTTTGACAACCGAGGTATCCCTGTAATATGATAGACTCATACAGAAATATGTGTAAGATGACCAGTCTTCAGCCTTTGACTTACTGCCTTTTTTAAACCTAGGTTTTTGAGAAAACTGCCTTTCCAAACAGCGTTGCAGTTGACATATGTTCTAGGCACCCTCCTTGGAAACCTTTGATTAGAAAGTAAGAGCTTTTCTATCTTTAAAACCTTGTCATTATGTGAAAATGTTGTACCACTACATACAAAATACTCATTTCTCCTTAGACCTGGGAGTTTTGTTCCTGGGTTTATACCTTGAGAAGTGTATTTTCACACTAGGATACACTTATGGTTGTCTCAACCTAGAAATAACCTTTATGTCCATCACAGGTAGAATGGATAATATATTCTGATCTTAGTATGTATGTGTGCAGCTAAAGTGAGCACTGGATATGTTCTTTTTTTTTTTTTTTTTTTTGGTTTGTTTTCTGAGACAGGGTCTCTATGTTGTAGAGGCTGGTCTTGAGCTCACTGTGTGGCCAAGGCTGGCCTCAAACTCATTGCGATCTTCGTGCCTCAGCCTCCCAAGTGCTGAGATTACTGGCATGTGCCACCCCACCTGGCTTAGATAGTATGTTCTGACATTTATCATTTACTAGGAATGTAGTCAGAAGGATCTGAGTCAGAACCACTTACAACATGAAGGAAACTTAGAATGTTCAGCAAAAAAAGACAACAGTATACACAATGTGGTTCAATTTTACCAAGTTCAAAACCAGTCAACCCTTAACAATTTTTCTTACAGAGGCACACCTAGGTGGTAAGGCTACGAAGAGAAGCAAGGAGTTTGCCTTATGAATCTGGGTAGAGATTACCTCTAGGATTCAGGAGGGCTGAGAGTTTGGCTCAGTGACTTAAGTGCCTGTCTGGCAGGTGCAAGGTTGTGAGTTCAATCCCTGGTGCCACAAATAAATAAATAAATAAATAAATTCCTGGTCCTACCTCTAGGACTCAGGGAGGTAGGGAATGATCAGAAGGAGTACCTGGGCTTCAGGGGTGCCAACGATGTTTATTTCTTACACAGACATACGGATATTTGCTTTATGAGCTGTTAACCTCTGTGTGTGTTGCGTGGCACCGTATGCATATTGTATTTCTTAGTTGAAAATAATTTTTAAAATGTTACCTTGCATAGAAATTCTTCTGAAGCAGCTTTCTCATGACTCATCAGATGAATCATACGCCAGAGCCCTGGAGTGCTCCAGCAATTTGATTGGCAGATTAGCAGTTTACCTCCTGGTTCTTTTTACCACATGTCATAGACCCCTCAGGTTCCCAGTCCCAGAACCTGAAGCTTAGGTTACAAGTTAACACTGAGTTCTGATGCACGAGTTTAGAGAAATCATATTGTCCCACTTCCTTTCCAGGATGAACACTATACAGTGTAGAGCCCTCGTGGGTCTCCAGAGTCTCGTGTCCCTCCTGGACGTGGACCATCTGGGAGGAGCTCCAGCCCTTCAGACACTCGCACTGCATCTGTCACAACTTCTGTTTTCTCAACCAGGTAAACATTTAGACCTTATTGTGAAGGACTATTTGGATAAAGCAGAATTTTTTTTTTTTTTTTTTTGCGGCACCAGGGATTGAACTCAAAACCTCACCCCTGCCAGGGTAGGCGCTTAAGGCACCGAGCCAAACTCCCGGCCCTGGTATTTTGAGGCAGGGTTGCACTATGGAGCTCAGGCCGGCCTTGCGCTCGCGTTGTAGCCCAAGCCGGCCTCGAACTCACAACACTCCGCCTACCTCAGCCTTCCGAGTGCTGGGATTAAAGGCGTGCGCCACCACGCCAGAATTTTAAAGAGGTAGGAACTTGGACTTTATAATTGTGTGTTGTTCATCTAATCTGCAAAAACTTTTCCCATGCACTAATAATCATAATTTATACTAGCTCGTAGTATAGAGTCAAGGTGTACTAGCCCACATCATTATATGGGTAAATTTTCAAAAATACGATTGTGACAGTGACCTATAGAGGGTGATTTCTATGGAGAGTTATCTCTATCATGGCTCTTAGGGATTGTAAACATGGTCTTAATCTAGCAGCATGTCATATTGCTGAACTTTTTTTTGAGGTTTTTTTTTGTTTGTTTGTTTGCTTTTTTGAGACAGGGTCTTGCTATGCAGTTCAGGCTAGTTGCGAGAGCTCACTTTGTAGCCCCGCCTGGTCTCAACAGCCTCCCGAATGCTGGGATTACAGGTATGCACCACCTCACCCAGCTTTCTCAACTTTTTAAAAAACAGATTATGTCAAGAATAGTCACAAAATAAATTCATTTAAAATGAAAATATTTATTTTCCCACAATTTAAAAGCAAGCATTTCATTATTTCTTCAGGGCTCAGCTTGGTATGATTTTCCTGTGATCTTTGCCTTAATGAATACACAACCACTAGTGAGCACAAGTAGCCAGATGAACAGGGCTCAAGTGTTTTCTGGATAGCAGAGGTACAGGATGGGTGCATTTACTTGCAGTGAAATAAACTTCCTGGCAATCAGGGATGGGGCTCTTGGTACCTTGATCAGAGTCAACTGAGAGATGGCTCAGAGACAGGAGATGACTGGCAGGGTTCCCTCAAAGGAGCAAGGGTTGGAAACAATAAGAGACCTAGAGAGGTCCTGCCAAGCACTTCTTCCACACCCCACAGTCCAGGTCTCTTCCAGGTTTTAAGAAGGCTGGGAGGGCAATATGGTGCTATTGTTGTTACCGCCTTGACAGGTTGACAGACCAGCTCTGTACTCCAGTGTTCAGAGGGTTAAAATGCCCATAGTTTACTGTGGGGGGAAAACCAGTGAGCCAGTCTTACAGAACCTGTCCTGGTTCTGAGAGCTGCCCAACTTATTCTTTGATCAATTAAACTTTGTCCATTTTTTAAAAAGTTAACTATGGTATGGCATCTTAAGTTTTTGAGTGCAAATGAAATCAACCTGTATTAGAGACCTGTAGTTTAAAAGATACAGTATGTACCATGCAGGTGCTTGTGTTTGACAAAAGCAAGGTGTAGAGCTGTGTATGTTGTTACACCATTCACTGCCTGCTCCCTGTCCTCCCTACCTGTGTCTGTATCATCTCCAGAGAATCTTTAAGCAAGCAAGAAACTGGTAGACCGTGACTTGACTGTGAGGGGGAACTGAGTGGACAGGACAGAGCAGGGAGGCGATCCATTTTATATCTTGTAATGACTTTTGAGTTTTGTCCTACATATAATATGTATATTACCCAATCAAATCCCAGTTCTTATACTTAAGAAAAGTAAAGAATAGTGAATTGCTGAAATAGGTTAATGAGGCCTTGGTTGTATTTATGATTCATAGCTGGATGCAAGTAATTTTAATAAAGAGAAACATAACTCACATGTCTGTTATTCCCAGGGATTTGTTATTGAAATTAACCTTCCATTTATGAAAGGGTTTGGATTGTAAACAGTAGGGGTAAAGTTATTGCTGGGGCAAGGTTGCCATTAAAATATCTATGGACTGTTTCTCGTAATCTTATCTGTAGACTTTTTATTTGTTAGCATTGATGGTCAGAAATAGAGTTAAACAGCTCAAAAAATAACACAGTTATTTATTTTGAAACAACAGTGAATTTTTTTTATTTGAGTGAAGAAAAACAAAACGAACAAAAACTACAACAACAACACAAAAAAACGACATATATAGTAAAAACAGCAAGCAAAAGAGATAAGCAAACAACTAGAGTAAATACACAACATTGCAGGTTTACAAAACCGGAAGATAGAAACTTGACAATGGTTGCAATATTGCACATCGTTATCTTTAAAATGGTTTCTTACATTAACAGATATAGACATGCAAGATTGATCTAATCATATGAGTATTAATTGTTCTTTCTCAATAACGAATACACTCAGCAGTGTTCTTTTCAGTTATCTTACATATACATATATACAGGTCCATATCCTTTCCTCTTCCCTTCTCTCCTTCCACCCATTCCCTTCCCAATTATCTTTGCTCTTTGAGCTGTTTTTTACCCTTCCATAGTATTTATTGTAGATTTTGAATCATATATACTTTTCCATTTCTTACACTAGGGAGACAATACGGTATTTACACATGTGGGTTTGATTTATCTCGCTAATGAGTATGGTCTCAAGTCGTGACCATTTACTTATAAAAGTCTCAATACAATCTTTCTTAATAGCTGAGTAGTACTCCATTGTATAAAAATACCACATCTTTTTTATCCATTCTTTGATTGATGGGCACTTGGGTTGTTTCCAAGATCTGGCTATTACAAATTGGGTTGCTA